>CAUYRT010063419.1:0-22211 GCA_963574885.1 Lepilemur ruficaudatus | reverse complement strand
AAAAAAAAAAAAAAAATAGAAATTAGCTGACAACTAAAAATGTATATAAAAAATTAGCTGGACATGGTGGCGCATGCTTGTTGTCCCAGCTACTCGGGAGGCTGAGGCAGAAAGATCACTTGAGTCCAGGAGTTTGAAGTTGCTGTGAGCTAGGCTGACGCCATGGCACTCTAGCCCGGGCAACAGAATGAGACTCCGTCTCAAAAAAAAAAAAAAAAAAAAAAAAAAGAACATTACTGTGATTTATGAAAATACGAAGGTTGATGAAGAGATCCTAAAAAAGTTTCTAGAGAGAGAAAGACAAAAGATCAGAAATGAAAGTGGCATCATTTTTCTTAGCAGCAACCTTGTTAGATAACAATGGTGTATGTGCCTTCAAAATTCTAAGGGAAAATAATTTCCGCCCAGGATTCTATACCCTTCCAGGGTAAGTATTGAATAAAGGTGTTTCAGACTGTTAGATATGAAACCTTTATGTCCCATGCAGCCTTTCTCAGATGTGCAACACTAAACAAGGTGTAAATCAGGAAATGAAAAGACAGGTATGTGGACACCCTATTACAATTTGTACATCATAAGCCTCCAAAGTTCAAAAACAGAGGGGAATGTCCATGTGGAACCATATGCAAAACTTTCAAGAGACCTATCTCAGGTGCAGTGTCCACTCGCCCTAATTACTCTGCAGTTACTCTTCTCTACTCAATTGCAGTGTGTGCCTTTGCAAAAGTCAGGGTGTATATATCCTTTGAGTCAGATGCAAGGCCCTATTTATCTTAAATTCATCCATCTCATATGCTGTTCCAAGTGACTTCAAACTGGGAACATTTTTTGCAACTCCATCTAGTTATTTTTTATGATTGTAGAAGAACCTATGGTTAGTTTCTGTCACCTGTGGAAATGAGGGAAGTTGTAAGTGTGTTCTGTTTTAGTATCCACTTTAGCAGGTAGCTTGATTTTGCCCATAGCAGGAAGTAGAGGGTAGGGGTTAATAATACAGAACCAGGTAGACTTTGGTTTGAACCCAGGTGGGTGACCTTGGTTAAGTTACAGAAACTCTGTGTACCAATTCCCTTATCTGTAAAATGGGGATGACAATTAATCTACCTCATAGGTTTGGGTTGAGGATTAAATGTATTAATATATGTAGAAGGGCATGGTGCATAATAAACAGTTACCTATTAGGGCTTTAGTGATGGCTAGATTGGCAATGGTGGGGTGGATATAGGGGAAGGGACAGAGGAAAGCCAGTTTGCTTGATGGCTACAGTTCTGAGAGAGAGAGAAGCAGGGGTGGGGTGAGAGAGAGAGAGGGAGAGAGAGAGAGAGAGGGAAACCATGCACAGGCGAGCATGCATTGCCCAAGTTTCAAGCAGGGACAGCTGGTGGAAATGGATGTCAGACTAAGTTCAAGAAGGTGAGGCCTTTTCCTCCTCCTGTTTATTGTAAGCTTTGTTTCATGATACTAGGTAAGGTAAATTGCCCTTCTCTTGTGTTTGTTTTTACTTTGTTTTTCCAAAACTACCTAGTTATTCTCAAGTTGATTTTTTTCAATGAACTTTAGGATTTTCAGAAAAATTATCCAAATCCTGGAAATAATACAACGGTGGGCAGCATGTCTTTTTAATGTTATGGGGGACAAATGCCACCTTAGTTAGCATTGCAGGGAAATGTTCCTCGTTCATTGCTTATTGTTGATTAAAGATCCCAAACCTAGTGAAATTACTTGCTAAATTGTAGATTTTCATCTGGTAGAGGTATAAATAATTTCTGTCATGTGAAACAGACCATCTCAAAGATGTATGGCCCACTGGGCAATAGACAGTTTAAAACAAAACAAACTTGGCACTCTTATCCTAACATCTCTTTGTTAGATCACTTATACGTACTGAATTTCCAAATGCTCTCTGAATCAGTCATAACATCTTACTGGTTTTCTCATTAATTAATGAGTCAAAGAAAACCTTTGACATGAGCTCATTTAATATTTGTTGGATAGTCACGGTGGTACCTTTTTGAAAATTATCCATTAACAAATCATGTTTTTCCTAAAAATATCTTACTGGGATTTGATTGGAAGCCATTCTATTTATAGATTCATTTGAGGAGAATTCACATTCTTACAATACTGAGATTTACTACCCAGAAACTAGCCTTTTTTTTCTTTCTTCAGAATTTTATAGTTTCCCTTTTTTAGACTACACATTTTCCTTTTGTATTTCAGAATATTACGGGGGTAACAAACATTTTGTTTACATATAATGCCTTTGCCTCAAGTGTGCCCTTCCCCCATACAGCACGCTCTGCATCCATTAGTTGTGAGTTTACCCAGCCCCACCCCTCCCACCTGACTGCCATCCAGTGAATATAACTATCATGTGAGCACCTTAGTGTCGATCAGTTAGTACCAATATGATGGTGAGTACATGTGGTGCTTGTTTTTCCATTCTTATGATACCTCACTTCGAAGGATGGGCTCAAGCTCTATCCAGAATAATATAAGAAGTGCTAGTTCACCATTGTTTTTTGTAGTTGAGTAGTATTCCATGGTATACATATACCACATTTTATTAATCTACTCATGTATTGATGGGCACTTGGGTTGTTTCCACATCTTTGCAATTGTGAATTGTGCTGCCATAAACATTCAAGTGCAGATGTCTTTATTATAGAATGTCTTTTGTTCTTTTGGGTAGATGCCTAGTAGTGGGATTGCTGGATCAAATGGTATTTCTATTTTTAGCTCTTTGAGATATCTCCAAATTACTTTCCACAGGGGTTGTACTAATTTGCAGTCCCACCAGCAGTGTAAAAGTGTTCCAATCTCTCTACATCCATACCAGCATTTGTTGTTTTGGGACTTTTTGATAAAGGCCATTCTCACTGAGTTAGGTGATATCTCATTGTGGTTTTGATTTGCATTTCCCTAATGATTAGAGATGTTGAATACTTTTTTTATATGTTTGCTGACTATTATTCTGTCTTCTTTTGAAAAGATTCTGTTCATGTCCTTTGCCCATTTATTGATGGGGTTGTTTGATTTTTTTCTTGTTAATTTTCTTAAGTTCTATATAGATTCTTGTTATCAGCCCTTTGTCAGATGTGTAGAATGAAAATATTTTCTCCCGTTCTGTAGGTTGTCTGTTTGCTCTAATGATAGTTTCCTTGGCTGTGCAGAAGCTTTTTAATTTGATCAGGTCCCATTTATTTATTTTTGTTGCTGCTGTGATTGCCTTTGGGATCTTCTTCATAAATTCTTTGCCTAGGCTGATGTCTATAAGAGTTTTCTCAACATTTTCTTCTGGAATTCTTATAGTTTCACGCTTTAGAGTTATGTTTGTTATCCATAGTGAGTCGATTTTTGTCAGAGGTGAGAGGTGGGGATCCAGTTTCAGTCTTCTGCACGTAGTTATCCAGTTTTCCCAGCACCATTTACTGAATAGAGATTCTTTTCCCCAGTGTATGTTTTTGTCGGCTTTGTCAAAGATTAGATGACAATATGAGGATGGTTTTATACCTGGGTTTTTAGTCCTGTTCAAAGTAGACTACACATTTTTTGTTCAGTTTATTATTGGGTAGTTTATATTTTTGTTGTTAATGGGAATTGTTTCAATTTTTATTTTCTGATTATTTTTTGGAATATAATAAAGTTTTCTTGATGTATTATTTATTCTATAACCTGTCAACTTACTGAATTCTCAGATTATTTCTAATCATTTTTTTTTAGTTTTTTCCAGATATACAATGCTATTATAATCAAATAATGATAATTTTGCTACCCCTTTGCCAATATTTGTAGTTCCTATTTTATTCTCATAAAGCACATTTGGAACAGTGTGGAATGATGGAGGGAATGGTGAGCACCCTTGCATAACATCATCACACTTAATGTGAGGTGAAATTTTCAAAAGGCATTAGAGAAAAAGCATATTTTTAGCAAATTAGATACAAGAGAAAAATATCTTTAGATAGCTCAAGCTCTATTTTCACCCAGTTTCCTTCTCCTGTCAATATAGCACAAGCCTTGAGTCCTCTGTGTACTGAAGACAGGAAGGGTGCACCATTTGATACTAACATGCCATTTAGTTATTGTATTAATCATCCCCATATATAGAAATGGGTATGTTCTCTAAATTTACCTGGCATCTTAAAAAAAATTGCTGCTTTGAGAGACAAAAGATATTTTTTAACGTTGGAAGTGAACTTAGAGGAAGTGGTTGGAACAGGGTGCACCCTTGCTGCAGCTCTTTCTCCCAGGTGCCCTGTCCAGGTGAAGGGAAGGTACAAACAGCTTTCCTCTTTCTGCCCAGCGGCCTTGCTCACTGCTTTGGCCTTGCCAAGGGCAGGGCCCCCACTACAGACTCTGTGGAGCTGCAGGCTGAATACAGAATACTTTTCTGTGCTTCTTGCCTGTGGAGCAGGCTTGTCTGTCCCAGATCACACTTGAATAGATGAAAAGAATCTGTTTTTGCCTTGGCCCAAGGCCTGCAGTGGAGGCCACAAAGGCGCTTACAGACAAACTGGAGTGGGAGGGCAGCAAAGGAAGGGGAGAGAAAGACTCAGGAAAGCTTAAGAAGAAACAACCAAGAACATTTCTAGCTGTTGTAGATTAGCAGTTATTCAAGTGACCCCTTTGGTCTCATTTCGAGAAATGAAAATTACAAAGAACCTAGTTACAGCCTTCTACGGTTTCACTGGAATCCTGTCTCCCAACCTCTTTAAGGAAATCTAGGTAAAAAGAAAGTTATCAGCCCTAAAGGTGGGACCCTGGGAGATGAGAAAACACATCCATGGATTTTTCCCCTGAAGCTTGATCCAGGAATTCAGGAGTTTAACCAAAGTAAGAGAAATGCCAGCTCATGCATAATAATGATGTTGGGAAACCTAGCAGTGATTTTTATCACTGTGCTTTGTTTCGTGGGTAATTGTGAGAACTGGTCCCTTTGTTTAAAGGTTGTCTTTGGGAATAGCAGGAAAAGCAAGTCCTTACTCTCTTTCTATTCTGGTTAGAGCCAGTGAATGATATTTTCACATCTGAGAAGTGAGGCTCCTAATGTTCCTACCCTGAGAGCTCTGCAGGATACAGTCCCAGAGGGTTTGGGACAGTCTGTCTCTAGTCCTCACACAGGGTAGAGCAAGGAGTGGGGTCTGTGGGACCTAAGCTAGCGAAGAAGCTTGATCCTTCCAGGGCCCCGTTGGGTTCACGTTTGCAAACATAATGCTTCAGGAGAAAAATGAGTGGTCTATTAGGACAGTCATGGACTATCAGGTCTATGATTCTAATGGTGAAACCTCTGATATAACTTTTTCTACAATTTTATTTCTGCCTTTGTTTTCTCTCTGATTGTTTCTGGCCTTTGATGATGTGTGAGATAGTGTTTTGGCATGTCTGGCACAGGGACCTAGGTACCTATATCAACACCAACAGGGATGCATGTTAAAATGCAGACCCTCAGGCCTCCTGCCAGAACTACTGAATCAGAGTATCTGGGAGAGAGGAGGAACGTGCATATCTAATTCTCTCACATTGGAGAAGAACTGGAGCTCTGAAAGCACAGAGACCTGAGTTCAGCTCATGGTGTCGTTAGTTACTTACTGCAGGATGTTAGGCAAACTTTTTAGCTTTTGTCTCAATTCTCTGGGTTGCAAAGCAGGGATAATTATACCTATTTGAAACTGTTGTTGAAAATATTAAGCAACATATTTATCATTGATGTGAGAGTTTAGCATGGAGCAGAAAGTGTTTGATACGTGTTAGTGATTTTGTTCGCTTTCATTAATGAAACATTGACCCTGCTCTATCCCTTGCTGCTAATACATTAATGATACGCTATTCTCTATACCCAACTGTCAGAGACTCCTGAGCGGCTGCACATCAGCCTGGTTTACACCTTACGGGTCTGTCCTTCCCTGTCCCTTGACAGCCAGTCCTCCCATATGCTCTACAAGCAAAGACGAGCAGCTGGTACAGGGGCCTGGCTCGAGGTTGCCCCGGACAACCTTCCCTGTTACTCCTACCCACGCTGTCCCTGCCTTGTCTCCTTTCTCTGCCCACTGGCTCTGCTCTCTGGTGTCCTTATCTGCAACTTCACTCGGCTTGGTGGCCTCATCAGGCTCCCTTTGCTGGCTTGTGATCTTGCCTCCTTGTAAACTGCAGGCTGTCTTTATTGTGGCGTAACTCACAGTTCTCCATAAAAGACTCTACCTCATTCATTTCCTCTCCTGTGGAACTCCCAGTGGTGTGACGAGGTCTCTGTCCCTTGCCAGGGGAAAGGGATCCAAACAAACCACTCTCAATTCCCTGTGAATAGACACAGAGAAGTAGAAAACGGATTTGCTTAAAACTGCTGGTCTTCTGGAATTAGAGCTTTTGATCCTCACTCCACTTTATGAAAATCTTTATGTTTGCTCAAATCCACTTTTTCGCCTTTCAAGGCTGAAAGTGCATCTGTGTGAGCCCTTTCTGGAAGGAAGGTGTGCTCAGTGGGCTGTGCAAGAACAGTTAAGACAGCGTTGTGAGCACGGCAGCTCCCAGCTCCAGGAGTTGGTTATTAGTTGCTCAAGGCTTGAAATGCCAAATATACGTGAGTAGAGGGTTGTGATTTGTCCCGCTCTCGCACCCCCGTTCGTCATACTTGTCAAGTTTCAGCTCTTGAGTACTCTCCCTAAGACAGCAGTAAAGAAAAGAAATATCTCTAGCATGGCTGTCCCTCCTTAATGGTTGAGTGAACATCTAAGCTACACAGAAGGCAGCACAAAGTGATGCTCCCACAGAATCTCAAAACACCAACTGTAAACTGATTCATTACAATGCTTTTGTAATGGAAGGGGTTGGAAAATATTATCATCCTTGGTATTCAGGTAGAGAGTGGAGGAATGGAAGCATTCAATCATTTCCCCAACGTTGCTCTGGGAGTCTCTGTTGGAAACCGAACTTCCTTCGGTAACAGTGCAATTAGCACTTCATAAGTACCTGGTAGCCCTAGACATTGCAGACCCTCCGTCCTGGAGATACACAATTCTTGAGAGAGATACACACACACACACACACACACACACACACACACACACACACACGGTTGCATAGAAACAGGAATCTTCATTCTCCCAGGTTTTGCTTTTTATGGGTAACCAGTATGTTGTGATAACACACCTCAGAGACATGTTTGTGGGGTTAAAGAAAATCCTGGATTTGCAGATGAAAAGAACTATATCATCTCTATGGGGATTACAGTATATCAGTCCTGAATTCTGTGATATAACTGACCACAGTTATATTGCTGAGAAGCAAAATAAAAAATTGGTAAAGTCAATGATCATGCTGTAATATAAACTATAAGGTAAATGGATTTGTATTTACAAAAAATCAAACAAATATAAAATATATGAAACTTGGGAATAAAATTAATGAATATCTGGACCAGGTCTTGAGGGAATATTAGTACCAGACAGCATTAATTGTGTTCCCAACTGCTCAAGGATTTTAGTCAATTATGAAAGTATAACTTCTTTCTGAACATGCCTGAACTTGGGACTTGGGACTTTTCTGGTTTGATCGGCCAAGGCCTGAGCATAAAACCAGTCTTGAAACCCCCCCTGGATACTTCCCAAGGAAAAATGGGACTAAATATCTGTGTTTTAAGAAACACATCTCCCAGGCTTCTCACTTTTAACTAAACAAAATCCTGACGCCAAAGGGCTGGGGCACCAAGCATGGAATTCTAGGTATCAGCCAGTGGATGAGGGAAGATTTCTGACTCAGAGGTCTGTGATGTGCACATACTTTTTGCAACAGGATGATCCACCAGTCATTGCTGGTTAGAGCAAAAAAAAAAAAAAAAAAAAAATCACAACATTAGAAATGTCCGACAATAGGAGAGTATTAAAGGAAGTACAGTATGGACATACGATTATATAAAAATGATATTTTAAATAAATATTTATTGACATGAAAAGCTAAAGAGATTATTAGGAGAAAGCTTATTACACACATTATTTTCAGTATGATCCTGTTTCTGTTAACAAGGAAGTTGGATAGTTTTATCTCTTTTTTAAATCTTTACATTTTTTCCTAATATAGAGTAGTACATGTTTCTGAATAAAAATAATATTTTTATTTAAAACAAACACCAAAGGCCATATTCCCTTTTACCTCCTAAAGTAAGGAGAGATTCATGAGCAGCTTAGTAATTCATCAATCACTCATGTGTCCCATGTTCCAGGTGTCGAGTATAGGAATCTAGCCTAAATAAAACTATGCTGCATCCCCTGTTCTTCCATAAAGAAGACTGAGGAAATTTCCATGGTGCCAGGCTCCCAGGAAGAGTTTCCAATGGCAGTAGGCTACTGTGGTTCCTTTTATTTCACCCTGGACACATGTAGAATATCAAGATATTCTTTGAGCTAGGACAGTTCTTGTGATCTCTCAGGTCATCTCATTGGGTTCCTGCTGTTGCTGGCCACTGGGGCCATCCCTGATACTTTAAAATTAGTTCCTGACACAGATTCCTAAAAGCATAGTCTGATATATAAAAGTTATTCCTGAGAAACAAAGTCACTTCATTCTGAAGACCAAGTTTAGAGGTTGTGCACCAGCAGACAAGAGTTTATGTAACAGTTTGTCTTTGTTCCTCAAACCATGTGAGACCTTTCTGCTCTTTTCTGCTGACAACATCCCCAACAGAAAAATACAATGTTTAGCCTAATGTCCCTCCTTCTCTCCTGAGCCTTCCTGGAGAATAACAGCAGCTGCATGACTTTTACATAACGTAAATACTTCATTTACTTTTGTATTTAATTTATGCATCTGTCCAATGTTTGCACAGCTGTTTGATGTCTGTATACCCACAGATTAGCTTTTGCTGGTTTCATCTATCTTAAATTCTGAGCATTGAGAAATGGAGGGGCCTCACTATTCACTTTTCTTTGCTCAGCCTCCAGCATGGCATCATACAGATGGGAACTTAATTAAGAAGGATGTTTCTGAGTGAGATCTTGTCATCTAAATATCTTGAATGATACCTTGAAGATATCTTTCTCTCTTGGAAAAAGAAAAGCCCAAATTTCCTGAACTGCTCAGGGAAAACATGATGGTTGACTTTGTTTCCCCTGTCAAAGGACACTGTTGTAGCATCAAGGTGACACTGAGGAGGTTTTATCTCTCCCAAGGAAGTACAGCAGAGGATTTTGGAGGTGTAGGATGTGAGAACCAGTCCAGAAGCACAGCTAGTAATTAGGGAATAGACTGGGATGGAAAAATTGCTCTTATAGAGGCTTACTTGGCCATCAAAACCCAGCAAGGACTGCGCATATGAAATGCTAATGGTTTGGCTAAACAACATACCAGAGCTTAGCTTGAGTCCCTGTATCTACAGGTGGATTTGTTTTTGATGCTGTGTTCTTGTGCGCATGGGAATAGTAGTGGCCAACTGCAGCAGGTATGGCAACTGGTGGCAGTGTTGGAAATGTAAATGTAAGGAGCCCTTGTCTTTTCCCTTCCAATAGTAGAGGGGAGGAAAGAGGGCAGAAAGGGATCATTCTCTTTCGATGGGCCTTCTCCTGCGATGTGTAGAAATCCATGGATAACATTCTTTTTTTATTTAAAAAATTTATTTTTAATTCTTAATTTTATTTATTTATTTTTTTAGAGATAGGATCTTGCTATGTTTCCCAGGCTGGCCTCAACTTCCTGGGCTCAAGCGATCCTCCCACCTTAGCCTCCTGAGCAGCTGGGCCTACTGGCAGGCACCATAGCACCCAGCTTGCCATTATTCTTAAACAGTATTCTTTCCCAGTTTTGTGTGATCTAGTAGTCAACATAGACTTACAAAAAATAGATCTGACTCTTTTATATTGTATAGACTGAATTTTAGTCAGATTTTCAATATCTCTGTCCCTCAATTTCTGTCAAACTTAATAGTGCCTTGTACTTGATAAAGCATTAGGTCTTCTGTTGAAAGGTGCACAGAAAACTCTGAATTATCTAAATTATTATTGTCTCAACTGATTGACACTATCTGTTACTACTATAGTACTCTTTAACAACGTATTCTGTTGCCATGAGTAAAAGGGGGTTATTGGTTTTTGTTTTTTAAATCTATCAGGAACTACTGAGAAAAACTTCTAAAATTTGTCCATGACCTGAGAAAGGAGTGAACTAGCAAGTTTGTGTCTGTTATCAGTTCTGCTTGAGACTGGCCTTTTATATCACTCAGAGGAGTACTGCTGTTCGTTTTCAGCATGAAATACACAAGAGAAACAATTCAGCGGGGAGCAGGGAAATAATATTTTGATAGGGTAGTTTTATTGTTTTGTCTGATAATATTATGACCCCTACCTCCCAGTATATCCAGGGATCATCCATGCTTAAATTTAAGTACAAAATAACTTCCCAAGCCAAGTACAAGTGATTTTAAAAAATAATAAAATGGCATATAGGATTATCTGCTACAGTTCTCAAGTTGCCCGGGAAACCTCACATCTACTGCATTTGGTTTCAGAAACATAGGTAAATCCTTAGCCAACATGTATTTTGAATATAGCAGAAGAGCAGATGTTTTAGACCTTCTGAGATGCATTAAGTTCTGGAAACTGGAAGCCATAAAAGACAAAATCGTGGGAGAGGAATTGCAGGGAGCTCCCTGGGAAAGCTGCCACCCTGGAGTTGAATGACCTCGCTTTGATCTCTAGCTTCCTCAAGTCACTTTCCCATGCATTTCCTCAACACTGATTTCAACTCTTTAGATCTAGTAAAAGCTTCTGGGGTTGGGAGCATCCCTGAGTAGAGTGCTGATTCAGGCCAAGCTTGGAGGGAGGAGTGCAGCACAGTGTTTACAGTAAAGTGCGTGTATATGTGTGTTTCTCATGAGGAGTCGCAACATCTGACCACTGTCACAGCCCCCAGTGGAAGATTTAGCTTCTTCCAAGTCAACTCAATCAAATACGCACTTTAAAGCATCATGCTTGCTGGGCGGGGTGGGGGTGGGGGAGAAGACAGCTTCAAAAAGCTCCCTGGACCCCAATCCCCTGATGCCCCCTAAAGATTTCATATATAGAAATGTTACAGTTGCCTCTTTGTCCAATAATTCTTTCATGAGTCTCCATAATTGTGCTTGATAAGAAGGGGAATTAATACTTTATACAAATGCTTACATTTCAATGCTGTTCCTTTCACTTCCTGGTCAAAGTTCACATCTGACTGTGAAATGGATCATGTGCTGTTGCTCACACTGCCTGACACGGCAGTGGCAGAGTACAGGGCCTGCTACATAGGTGATATGCTTGGGGAACTGTGTATGTTGCTTTACTACCTCAGAGAGTTCTTTTTCTGGTAATTTTAGAAATGCTGAATGATTTAGAAATGCTAATTTTCACCAGTTGTTAGATATATTTACAAATATCTTTATTACTTCCTCATTTTTTAAATATTACAAAAAGAAGTTTGGAAAGCATGATAATCACTGTTAATTTCCAAATTTCCTTTCTTCCAAAGCATTTCCAGAGTAGTTAAATCATTCTACCTTTATGATACCCAACTGAAAAAGAAAGGCAGGCCCATTTTACAGATGGAAACAGAGATGCTAAATGATTTGTCTAAGGTTACATAGTGGGGCAAGATAAAATATGAAAGGGAAAACTTGTATTTCCTAAAATTTACATTCTGTGTCAACATGGTCATGATTTCAATTCGGAATGAGAAGGTACTTCATGTAATTTGGCTTTAATTTATACAAATACATGTCTTTAATGTCCACAGATCAAAACCTAATTGCAAGGTTAGACTGTGATTTTGTCCTACAGGCACTGCATTCCTCATTTAATATGTACTTTTCTCTGCTGAATCTTGGTATTTTCTTAAATTTCTAGTATAGTTTGTTTTGATTTGATTTGCAGTGTATTGCAAGTTACACAATTTTATAATGTGCACTGGCCCCACTTATAATAAGTATAATGACAAATCATATAGCAATAAGCAACAACAGATAAGAAGTGAGCATATAGAATTTGTACCCTGACAGTACCATTTATTCATTAGTTTGGCAATATGGATACAGTGGTGAAACAAAGTCCTTGCCTTCATGGAGCTTACATTTTAGTAAGAGAGACAAATAATAGGTATCAGTTATACAACATAATCACATAATGATAAGTGCTGTAGAAAAGAAAGCAGAGTTAAGGGGACAGAGAAAACAGAATTATTTTAGGTAGTAGTTGGAAAGGTTAATTTAAAAGCCAGGAAGACGGAATGGCCCTCACAGGTTTGAGTAACAGCGGGAGGCCCGTGTGGTTGGAGCAGAGGGAATGGCAAGAGGTAGAAACTGGACAGGTGAGTTGGGGCTGAAGGGACTTGAAAGGCTGGGAAAGGACCTTGGATTTTATTGGAGTGTGATCAGAAGCAGAGAGCCCTGGAGGGTTTTGAGCAAGGACAATGACATTATTTTACTAACGCTTTATAATAAACATTATAATAAATTCTCTTGTGCCTGTATTGAGAATGGACCTTGGAGGAGTAAGAATGGAAGCAGGGAGAGCAGTTGAGTCTGTTGTAGTCACCCAGAAGGGAGATCGTGGTGGGGCAGGCATGGGTGTTAGTGCTTAAGAGAAAGGGATAAGATGGGATTCAGTGTCTGTTTTGAAAATAGAACTGGAAGGATTTGCTGCTAAAATGAACGTGGTGGTTGAGAGAGGGAGGCATTTTTGTCCTGAGATAAGGAAGACTTGGCAGAAACAATTTTGATTTTGCTTGTAATATGGAAAACAAGAGTTCTGTTTCAGACATGATGAGTTTGGGATATAAGTGGAGATGTCACGTAGTCTGTGGGGATATATAAGGCTGGAGTGCTGGGGAGAGGTTATGGTTAAAGATCTAGGCTATTTAAAGCCTTAGGCTAGAGGAGATTGCACAGGGTGGGAGTGTAGAAAAAGAATAGGAAGGGCCCAAGGTCAGAGTCCTGGGGCAGGCAACAGTTACTAATCCTGGAGGGGAAGGACCCATGGAGATAGCAAAGGAACTATTATCAGCTGAAAGATTCAAGAGCAGACACATAGATAGGTACAGCTGGTATTAGGGTTGAAAGACTGAAAAAATATCTTTGTGGGAGAATAACCAGAAGTTCCAAATTATCGTGATAGAGGCTCACAAACCGAAATGTGATGGGGAGAGGAGAGAAGATGGAAAGTTTATCATTTCAATGAATGCACCAGGGATTAGTCATATCTCAGTGAATAGGACCACTGATGGTCCTTAAAATGTTGCCCATGGTATTTTTTGTTGTAAAGGATTCCATGTTTAGAGGGGCTACTCCATGAACATCAATATTAGCTAGAAGAATGCTACAGATAGACAGTACAACTTTTTAAAAAAATCACTTTTTAATGGGCACACAATATGGAGCTGGCCCATTGGCCGGGGGAAAAAATAAATAAGACAATGTCAATTGTCACTTTGGGAAAGTTCTCCATCAAACCTGGCCTCCTTTCAACAGCTCACTTTTCTCTATCCAGCTGTTGAGCATTCTCAATTTGGGGATGCAAATAAGCTTCTCTTCTCTCCCCTGCTCAACTCCTAGGCTCTCTCTAAAACTCAAGGTTAGGTAGGTGTTGCAGTCCTCTGTGTGGCTGCCCTCCTCACTGGCTCTACTTGTCTGCACCATGACACTGCTTCAGTGCCTAGAGGGGACTGCAATGCAACAGATGTGAGATGCCAGGAGTGAGCCCAGATACTACCTCCTGGCAGACAACAGTGCCAAGGCCAAGAAAAGAGGCCAGGTTGAGGCCTCCAACAGCTTTAGAGAGAGGGAGAATTTGTGTCCCCCCACCCGCCCTCACACCAATCTGGCACCTCACCTTGTGAATATTGAACCAAACCATAAGTAAGTAACAAATTCAGTTCTTTAACATTATTTTACAGTTGGGAAGATTTTTTTTTTAGGGTATGTTGCAATGTTTGTGATTTATGTGTTTAATCACTAAGGGAATTATTAGGACAGAGGTAATTGATTACAAACATCTGAAACACCAAGATCAGATGGCTGCAGAGTTGCCTAGCAATCATAACCTTCAGTTTATATGCAGGTTTGGCTACTTATTCATAGGACACTTGGACAATGTTATCCAAAAAGAGGGAGTGCTGGCTCAGAATGAGATTATGGAGTATCAGGACCCTTGAATTTGCTCAAACACCTCTGACATTTGGAAAACACATGTGGAAGCCATTTGTTCTTTCTCTGAACAGGATATAAGACATAGGGGGAAAATTACCAAAATGTTTTGAGGCTCTAAAGTAAAATATCTGTATCACCCAAGGTATGCATAGATCATAGCTCCTTTATATATCACTCACCTCCACCTCCTGAGCATAAACCATTTAACATTTGGCCACTGTGGCTGAATTTCAGAGTGTGATGGCAAAATTCTGGGATGTGAAGGATTTCTGAAAAGAATGCAGAATGTTATTATCTTAGTTGACACTGGGGCCTTCGGCAAAACTTGCTTCTCGTGGTGATTTGGTTTTGTGTTCCATACTGACTTCCTCTTGGTATCACAGGATGTTTGCATTTAATGCTCACCCCGCCACGTCCCTCGCAACCCCTGCCCCAGAACACCAAAAGCTATTGAATCTTTATCTGTCCCTCTCTGGCAGAGATGTCTCTCTGTGGCCCAAAGATGAATCCCATGGAACTGCTAGTTTGGTGAAAAAATGATTTTTAAACTGTGGTCTTACTATGTTGAAATTGAAGGTCTCTAGTTTTCATCATTTACTGCTGTTTCTCTAGCACTTAGGAAGTATCCGTCAAGACCCTTATGCATCCCAAGTGCACCTATTCCCAGAGGTCTGCGGTGTACTTATTTACAGGTGGCTTCCTTAAAATTTTCCCATCACAGTATGTGCCTCTATGCAAATCTCATTCCATCCTTTCCCGTGTTCTTGGTCTTTAACACAACTTTGATTATAATGAAGCTGGCAGAGGAGTGGGATTATTGTGCATGTTCACTACCTAATTTCTCTGTAGGATGTGGTGAAATCCTACTTCATGTATGCCCTTGAAATTCTGCTAATCGTGGTCAAGGCCACGTTTGATAGCCAATGACTCCCACTGAAATGACTAAACGCAGAGTGGACCCAAATCCCTGCGAAGACATTAGATGATGCGGTATTTGGCATCACTTGGCTTGAGGATAAGAGTAAGTTTTGTGGGTTAACCCTCCCCCCTCCCAATTTAGATACCGAATGGGTCAGAAGGAGTGAAAGATACATACATGAAAGAAAATAATGAAAATGGAAATAGATAAGATGTCAGGATATCTTTCCTGTGTTCGGTCACACGGAGGGTCGTTGCAGGTGGAAGTGCCGCACAGCATTTGGAGGCTGAACAAAAGGAACAGGGGAGGCACCAAGGGCAGTGCCATCCACAGGCAAGGGGTCCCCGTGAACTGCTTCACTTGTCTCTAAATCTCTTTTCAGTGTAGCCACGCACCTTCAGGTCTGCCACCTTTCGTCCTTTCTCGTCTTCCCCGCCAACCGAAAGAACTTTTAGGGCCCCCAATTCCAAATAATACCAGAGGCGAGTAGATTCTAGACCCAAATGCGCAAGGGATGACAATGGGAAGATCTTCCCGACTTGCGGCAACGCGCCATCTCCCCCGGCGCGGTGCCAGCATCTGGGGTCAGCGGCTAGGGGAGAGGAGCCGCCGTAGTCTCCGGGGACGCCTCTTCCTGGTGTCGCTGCTGCTGCCGCGGCAGGTTTTATTTTCGCACCGCAGCACAATGCAGAAGCCAAGGCGACAGACGACGTCCCAGCCCCTCAAGCAGCGGTCTCGACCCTCTTCCAGCCCCACCCCGCGGAGGGCGAGCCGGGCGCCCCTCGCCGCCCCCCGCAGCGCACGTGCGCTCCCTGGACAACAGCAGGCGAGGCCTCGGCGCGCCCCCGCCCTCGGCCGCGCGCGCGCTCTGCCCGCCCGTCCTCCCCGCGCGTGCTCGTGCCCGCGGCCGCGGCGGCGCGCCTCTTCTCCCCGCTGCGGGTGTCGCGGGCGCAGGAGGAGGCGGAGCGGAGGAGGCGGAGGTTGGGCGGGCGGCGGGCTCCGGCGGGGGCGCGCGCCGGCCAGCTGGGCTGGGGCGCTGCGGGGGCGGCCCGAAGGCGTCCGGGTGAGGGGCTCGCGGGCCAGAGCACCGGCGTCCCCGGGGGCCGTTCCGCCGCGGGAGGGCGAGCGCAGTGCGTGCCGGAGGTGGGGACTCTGAGGCCGCGGCCCGGCGCCCCCGCCCCCGAGCCTGACTGGGCGGCGCGGCGCGGCGGGATGAGGCGTTGGCGCGGGGGGCGGCCGGCCGAGCCCCCGCGGCTGCCCGGGGCGGCCAGGCGCGAGGCTCGGCGGCGGGCGGCGGGCCCGGCCCGCGGAGGGCAGACCCGGATCGGCGAGCGGGGCGCAGCGACGCCGTGGCGGCGCGGCGGGGCCGCGGGGCTCGGTAAGGCGGGCGCGCGGGAGGGCCGGGGGCGCCGGTGACGTGGGCAGGCGCCGCGGGGAAGGCTGCGGGGGCCCTTCTTTCTTTTGTGGAAAAGATTCTTTTTAAAGTGAAGGTTCCGGATCGAATGTTCTTGGAGGCTCATCGCGGGTTCCTCCCCTCACCCCCGGGGCTCCTCTCCCGGCCTCCCAGGGCGGACGGCGCTGCGGGCCCGCCGCCTCCCACGCCGGCATCCGCGCCTCCCCGCGGCCTCGGCGGACCGGGCGTCGGCACGGATTTCTGGCCTGCTGCAGTGCTCCCGGCCGAGGCTGAAGTCGAGCCGCGACTCCCAGGAGTGGCCAAGTGGGGGCTCTGGGGACACGGGCGCTCCCAGAGGCGCCTCGGCTGGAGCGTTCCCTCCGCTGCCCGCGGGCGACACCGCGGGCCCGCCCACCGGTGTGCGTGGGGCAGCCGAGCAAGATGTCTCTGCTCCCCGGGACTCCCGTGGAGTTTTTCTCTCGTCTTTCTAATTGGCTGAAGTTGCCGCTGCATGTTGGACGACAGTGGTGATTTAGTGCCTTTTTTCCTTCTTGCTTCCCCCGTCATCTCCGTATCGTGCCTTTCTCATTTTTTTTACTTGATTAGATATTTATGTTAAAGATTCTCTTAAACAGCACACAAGAAACAGGGGGAGAAAGTCAGACCTGATTACATAGCTTTAGCCTGCCTTGGACCCTTTATAGCCTCACCTTCTGTTGCTGAAACTTGAAGGTGGAGGGGAGGAGGAGACCCACGGCTTGGGATGCAGTTTAATAGTCATCTTTTTGGAAATAGAATTTGGGTAATTACAATTTTGATCTGACTGCAGAATTGCAGTCTGCTTTTAAAATGCTTGGGGCACTGTGTGATGCTACATGGATAGCTGGCAGCTGGGCAGTAGCATTGTTGTCAGCATCTCTATTACTTCCCATGCTTTCAGAGTTTTGTTTGGCACGGATTTACACCTTTTAAGTCAGTCTGAGTGGGAATAACTTTTCTGATGCATTGGTTGCTTTTTGTAAGCATTGTCTGCATTTGTATATCTGTTGGAAGAAGAAAAAGCAAATGGTGCAGGAGTACAGTGGCTCTTGGAGTCTATAGCACGTGCTAGTTTGAGTCAGTAATTGGATTTGTAATATTTTTGAGTATTCATGGTTGTGATTCAGTAATATATTTTTCCTTAATGGGTAAATTGAAGTCTAACTCGGAATCGATATATGTTGCTTGGACTTGAATGTGAAGGAAATAGAAGCTTCAATTGCTGCTGCAATATGACCTCAAAGTTTGAGTACTCACTGTTGTGTTTTCTTTTCAATAGGGCTATTGGTGAAGATGAGGTATTAAGATGTTGTGATTTCCATTTCCAGGAGTGTCTCAGCTCTCATTTCATCCCTAAAATATATGGTTTTGCTTTATAGGACAAGTATCTGTAATGGTGTCAGGTTGGAACTGTGCTTAAGCCAGTTATCTTCGTACCATGGTCCCTATAGCAGTCCAGGGAATAAAGCAGCACTTTGGACAGAGACTTGTCCTGCCACAGCTAGGGTGGAAGCCCAGTTTTCTGTATGATCCTGCACATCGAGGTGGGTGACAGAGTGAAGTAGTGGGAGAGGAGAGACATAAGTGGGACAGAGAAGTGTTAGTTGGAAGAACCTTTTCTGGTTATATAACTGTGTTGTTTTCTAGGGAGAGACTAAAAACTAGCAAGGCAGGCTCAACTGTCATTAGAGCCTTTGATGTTGGTTTGAATTCCAGTAGTTACATTCCCTTTATTTTTGTTTCCCCACCCCCACATGGTTTTCCTAACATTAGAAACTTTTATGAAATTAGGCTGAGACTTTAATGACAATATCTTCATTTCCACTTCTTTCTCTCTTGTTTGTTCTCTCTTTCTCTTTCTTTTAGGTGCTACATAAAAGGTGTTTTTTATTGTTGTTGCTTGTTCTTTCTTTAGGTGACTTATTCAACAGTGTTTTCCCTTCCCAAGCTGACCTGAGTGTATGATCTGCACAGTATATACAGATTCACTGTTGACTGTAGGTACATTTAATAAACGTCAAGAACTAGTAACTGTTTTCTTCAGAAGACTGGTGGCAAAAGAAAAAATAAAAGGAACTAAACATATTTGTATTTTTAAAGACTAATATTGTTGAGAATTTTTAGGATTTAATACATAAATGTGAAGTCTGATGTCCATGGAAGTAGTCAAGAGGCAGCAAGGACTTGAAGTCAGGAGGTAGTTGCACTTCTGCCACTTAATAGGTGTGTGGTATTGTACCTTCCTTGGGCAAGTTATTTACATTTCTGACCTTGTTTCCCTTATTTCTAAAATGGGGTTGAGAAGGCTTGCATAGTCTTACAGAATTGTTGTGAAGGATCAGATGATAGGAACGATGCGAAAATGCTTTGTGAAACTTGATTTTATATATGTAAGGTATTACTGTTATTACATGTAAGCTTAGTATTAATTATAACCTATTTTGCCTGGCATTTCGGCCTGGCAAACTGTTTTAAATATATTAACAGCAATTTGAAAAATGTGGTAAGGAATGAGAATGTGTTAGGTCTCTTCTAGTTCTAAAATTTTTTGATTCTGTCTTATCTTTAGGAAATCATGTGTAGTACTTGAAGTTTTAGACTCTTTGGAATTTTCAGTTATTCTGGGACAGATTAAGTTTATTGAGACTTTGAGCTTCTTTAAATTGTCAGTTCAAAATACTAAAAGGTTACAAGTTAGGATTTGTAGGGGTCACTGCTTAGTAAAAAATATTTTATGTTTGCATTGTTTAGGATGGGTTGGCAAACTATAGCCTGCATGCCGTATCTGGTATGCAGGCTGGTTTTGAATGGCCCATGAGTTAAGAATGATTTCTAAATTTTTAAATGGTTGAAAAAAATCAAAAGAATACTAAAATTTTATGACATATGCAAATTATATGAAACTCAAATGTCAGTGTCCCTAAATAAAGTTTTATTTGGAACATACTCATTCATTTATGTGTCTATGACTGCTTTACCAGTACAACAGCAGAGTTGAGTAATTTTGATAGACAGTATGGCTTGTAAAGCCTAAAGTATTTATCATCTTGTTCTTGACAGAAAAAATTTGCTAAGCCCTGATTTAGGACTTAATATTTTTTGCATTCAGTAGCACAAGCATTATTTCCATCGTAACCATTATAAGGTTAATACTCCTAGAAAGATACTAATTTTTGCTTTGCAGCTGGATAGACTTGAGTTCAAATATCAGCTATGATATTTGTGAACTCTGATCCTGGACAAACTAATTAATATTTTGGGGCCTCGGGTACCTCTTTGTAACCAGGAAATATCAATAGTATGTACCTTTGAAGGTTGTAACGAGGATTAAATGAAATGATACATGTCAAGGCTTAATACAATATCTGACACATAGTAAGCACTCAGTAAGTGATGAATGATGGTTATAAATTCTAATGTAAAAATATGCCTAAAATATTATTTATTTTGCCCCCAGATTATACAGTTGTTCTGATTTTTATGCTACTTGCTATAACATTTTTTCCTTTACTGAAACTAAGTTTAGTTAACAGCTGATAATTGGAAACACTTGAGAAACTTCGTATAGTATGTTTTTATTAATCACCTGCTTGCTTCAGGTAATGAAGATGGGTGGAGAGACACTTCTGTTCTAGTTTTTATAGTTCATGGTTCTTGATAATTTCCTGGTAATGTTCTTATGTTTGCAAATTGGATTTATTAATAAATACCACTTCTATTTTGCTACTGGCTTTGTTTATTTATTTTTTTGAGAGAGAGACGCGTGAGAAAAGCTTGCTTTAATTAGGCCAGGGTTAGATAACACTCCCCATATGTATATTATACTCTACATCTTCCTTATGATTTGCCTTAATGGCTCTGTAACATCCTTCCCCGAGTTGAAATAATTTTTTTCTAAAGATAGACCTACTTTGCTATCTAGAGACTTTGATGTTAAGCTGCTTTTTGAAGTATTTGGTTTAAATTATCTTACAGTTGAGATATTTTGTGTGCTTCTCAATTTCAAATGCTAGTTTATTTAATATTAATCACAAACTAAGAGTGAGCAAAAAAAACAAGGCCATTGTTCTGAGTTAAACAAAATAGAATTGGGGTCATTGTGGCTGTTGCAGTTCTACAACTTGTGCAGTTTCATGGCCTTGGATGATACTTCAGCGCAGTGGAATGATGAGATATGGGAGGACATTGATGTTCCCTCACTGTCCTTGGTGGCACAGTGAGGTGGAGGCAGAGGGGCCCTTCCATAAAACCATCGAACAGAAGCAGCTGGGAAACTGAAGGGTTCTAATTATAGCACCTCAAAAAAAGTAGAGACCTAAGGAAGACTCACTATCAGGATGGGACAGGATTTTCTCCTGAGATTAAAAAACAAACCTAGAGATTTCCTATCTGGAGAGGTGAAGATTGAGCAGGAATAGTTCCCAAGGTAGTAAGATGTAAGGATTTGATTAAAATAGGTGTTAATAATTTCTCAGTATACTTGGACAAGGAGGTCTTCCATGGTATTTAAAGGAGATTGTTTTAGGACAGGTAAAAGGACGTGTTTGGTTTAATTTCTCACAAGAAAGGCATAAACTAGAATTTTCAGAGTGGAAGTAGAATTCTTTTATTCAGTAATATCCAATTATTTGGCTTATAGCCACGTATCTATTTACTACCTTTTTTTATACCATGGATTATAATATACATAATATTGGAGGCTGTGGAGATAGAAAGCATTGAGAGGAAAAGCACATGTGAACCATCCATTATGGAAATACTATGGTATGTTCAAATTGTCTCAATTAGGAAAGATAGGCATGTTACTCTGGGAGAGAATTCAAAAGTAGATAATTCTGTCAGTTTACCCTAAAATAGTAAAATCTTTGTTATCTGGAGTTCAGTCTTGTGATCTTGGACAGACCATTTGCAGTGTTTTTATTCGCTTGTCTGTAGGATGGAAACAGTAATTCTGTTCTTTTCGCTGGAGAACTATGTGATGGAAGGACTCTTAATATGAGTAGCATTTTCAGTCGTTTGGAAGAACTTGTTATGTGAAGATCAGTAATTACCCAGTATGTTAAACACAGAAAAGTGAAGTAACTTTTAACAGGGAAAGGAGTTTTGAATCTGGAGTCAGAGGACTTGGTGTTTGTCTTGGTCTGTTGTAAACAGCCTGCGACTCTGGATAAATAATTTCTCTCTCTGAACCTCCTTTTCCTCATATAAAATGAGGGGTCACACTGGAAGCCTCTAAGTTACCTTCTTGCTTCAAATTCTATGATTCTCTTGATTTTTTTAAGTAGGGACTGTTATCTTGCACTTGCTGAGTTTCCATTGATCTGCTCAAGGAGAACCTGGCAGTCCTTACTGGTTGCTTTATATCTAGTGGTCCTCCAGATTCAATAGCAATCCTGGCACCAGTGGGATGAGGGAAACCCAATCTCTGTGTATCAGTGAATTCGAAAGTATCCACTGAGTACATTTGTGTGTCTTTTTTTTTTGTTGTTGTTGAGACAGTCTTGCTCTGTTGCCCAGGCTAGAGTGCCATGGTGTCAGCTCAGCTCACAGCAACTTCAAAGTCCTGGGCTCCAGGGATCCTCCCGCCTCAGCCTCCTGAGTACCTGGGACTATTGGCTCTCAACACCATGCCCGGCTAAGTTTTTCTGTTTTTAGTAGAGATGGGATCTGGAGCTTGCTCTTGCTCAGGCTGGTTTTGAACT
>CAUYRT010063418.1:0-29026 GCA_963574885.1 Lepilemur ruficaudatus | reverse complement strand
AGCCTCAGGCTCCCGGGAATCATTTTCAGGCAAGAGGAATGCAGAGCTACTGCCAGTTCAAAGCTGATCAATTTCTCTTTCTTAGTCCTCCTTCTCACTTCAACTATTTGTTACCAGCAATTTCCACTGCTCCTGTCTAGATATAAGCTCCTCCTTCCTGTTATCTGCAGGCTGAGATCAAAGTGTCAAGGCCAAAGTCAGGGAGGGAGGGAAGATATGATAAGATGTTTCCTAGCAGCTAAGATCAGTCAGTCTGACCTTTATTTCTGATGCTTGTGAGCTAAGGATGTGCCTGTGTGTAGGAGACAGAAAGAGACAGAGGAGAGCTGACAACTGACTCCCATCCTCCCATCCCCCCGCAGGGCCTTCTTATTAACAATTTAATGACACTTTACATTTTCGAAATGTTATCCAACCATTAATAATTGAGCACCTTTTCAAAAACAACGTTGGGCTGCCTTCTCGGGAGAGACGGAAAGCTGTAATTAGAAATATGGCAGTCTATTCAAAGGGGCCACATTTAATTAGTCAATTTTAATTTAATTTAGGTAGGATCTATATAAAACAGCTCATACCCAACCCCAGAGCAGGAGATAAGAAATTTCAGGCTCCCTCATGAAAGCCTAGGATGCTTGCTCCCCAAAAAGAAGTCCAGAGCTGGGGCTTTGGAGTCTGAAGACCCACACTTGACCCCTGCCCCACAAGCCCATGGCCTTGGAAAAGACGCTTCACCTGAGTCTGTGTCCCCATCTATAAAATGTGGATCATCAAGCTGCCTGCATTTCAAAGGCTGATAAGAGGATTACTGGGAGGTGACGCTTATACAGCACTTATTAAGCTCAGGGCCCAGTTCACAGTAACATGTGGAAAAATAGCTGCAAAAAGAAAAAAAAAATTAACAGTAATTACCCCAGGCGAGCAGGTAGTGAGAAAGACACTTTTTCACCTTAGTCCTGTAATTCTTAGATTTTTTTTTTCACCATGAGTATGTGTGACTTCTATAATTAAAGCAAACTATTAATAGTTATTTTAAAGACTAAACAGAGCTTATAAGAGGTGCCAGCAGTTAATACATTTCATTGGGAGGGCTCGGATCCTGAGGATGCTGAAAGTTCATGTAGAGCCACACACAGGGGTGAGAGTGTCCAGTTTGTCCCAGAGACCCGCTGCCCAAGGCCACACTGAATTTCAAGAGATGACAGGTCCCCAGCTGAGTTCCTCATCTGTTCTTTCTGCAGTGTGCTCTGCTCCCCCCAGATCTCTGTTCCTGGTGGCTCCACCCTTCCTGTTCTTCAGGCCAAAAATCCTGGCATCATCCCTGATTCTTCTCTCACACCCTGCATCAAACTCACAGGCAATTCCAGTCGACCCTACTTTCCAAACACAGCCTGTGTCCACCTCTTCCCACCACCTCCACTGGCACGCCCTGGGCCTCGGTTACTGCAAGAGCTTCCAGCTCTGCCCCTGAATCTATCCTCAACACAGCAGCCCAGGACAGCCTGTGAAGTCACATGAGTCAGATCACGTGACTCTACTGGCTCTGTCTCACCCAGAGTAGAAGCCCAAGTCCCTTCTCTGCCTCCTAAGGCTTCACCCTCTGGCTCCCGCTGTTCCCCTCGCAGGGTTCCCTCTGTGTCCTCCTACTTATTTCTATGTACATAGTCCGTCTAGACCACAGCCCATTGAAGACGAGGATGTTTGCTCATTTCGTTCACTGCTGTTTGTCCAGTGTCTAGAACAGTGACTGCCACAGGGCAGGTGCTCAACGAGTACATGCGTGAGCAGCACCAACAGAAAGGAGTTCTAAGAAAACCAGCTTTGCAGTTGTATCCTCTGCGACTTGTGTCCTATGGGCCACACGCAGCAGAGGAGGTAGACAAATCCCAGCTGGAGAAGAGTTGCTGACTTATGATGGAAGAGACTTTCAAATAACACCGATGGTGAGCAAAACAATAGTGTACTGAGGCAGGAAAGACCTCCCCGGAACAGGATGCAGCACTGGATGTGGCATTTTGGAAGGACAGCGACACAGCATCTACTCTGATCTGAGCTTTGAGGGCTGGCCATTTTACAAATGTTGTTGTTTTATTTACTCCCCACCAGTAGCTTAAAATGGCAAGTATTAGCCCATTTTACAGATGAGGTGGCTGCTCGGGTCTGCATGATAAGAAACTAGAATTGGATTCAAACTCAGATCCATAAAGTTTACTGCACCAGTGGCTCCCATGAGATGGTTCAGCAGCAATGAACTTCTGAGACGCCTGTTAAAAATACAGGTTTCTGGGCCCTACCCTCTGATTCAGAATCTCCAAGGATGCAGCCCAAGAACCTGTGCTTGGTGGACACTCTGAGATTCCCATAGCCCGTCTCTGCCTCCCTGTCTCAACATTGCTCAACTCAGAATAAAGATAGAACTACAGAGACAGGCCCGGCCCTACTGGGAGTTCAATTCAGTTCACAATTTAGGGAGGACTTACGATAGCAAAGGCAGACAGCCTGTACTCTGGGGTCATGGCACTCCTTTCCTGCTTTTAACTTCAAGAAATTTACGATCAAATAAGTGGACAAACAAAGGATGTTCAAAGGCGGGAGAGAGAGACGGTCTCTGGCATACAAGTGAGAATCGGCACATGACTCATCAGGTAGGTGGATGTGAGATGAGTCTGGAAGAACGGAAACAGTTTTAGCAAGTGGAGATGGAGACGGAATACTCCATGCGAGGGGAAATTGCACTGGCCGGTGGAAGGTGGGAAATCACAAGATCTGTTTGGCGAATGCCGAACAATTCAGTTTTGACTGGGCACAGCGTTGGGGTGAGAAGTCCACTGGAGACCAATGCACAGCTCTGGATGCCAGGGGAGGAGCTTACTCTTAATCCAAAAGGTAAAAGGGGCTTTTGGAAGGAGTTTGGGGAGGGGAGGTGACATGGGGGTAAGATTGGGAAACATAAATCCGACACTGAGTGTGGGACAGACCAGCCTGGGGCCGAATGGGGAGGTGGAGGTCAAAGAATGGTGACGGGTTCCAGGAGAGGACCCGGGACAGTGCAGGGGGAGAGGGACAGCGTGACAGCGGAATGCTGAGGGAGAGGGAGATAAAGAAACTCTCAGTAGGAGGCCCTAATTCTTCCCCAAAGAGTGAAAAGCACAGGCTTCTGCAAGAGAGGGTTGGGGCACTGAGAACAAAGATGGTTTAAAATTACGGTAGTATCAAAAAACCAAACACAGATGTACCGTATGATCCAGCAAGCCACTGATGGGTATATGTCCAAAAGCAAGGACATCAGTGTGTTGAAGGGACACCTGCATCCCCATGCTTACCACAGCACTATTCGCAATAGCCAAGACACAGAATCAACCTACGTGTTCATCAATGGGTGGCTAGATAAAGCAACTGTGGTCTATATACACTATGGGATAGTATTCATCCATAAAAAAGAATGAAATCCTGTCATTTGTAGCAACATGGACGCAACTGGAGGACATTATGTTAAGTGAAATAGTCCAGGCACAGAAAGACAAATATTGCATGTTCTCAATCTTACACGGGAGCTAAAAAAGTTGATCTCATGAAGGTAGACGGTAGAATGGTGGTTACCAGAGGTTGGGAAGGAAGGAAATAAAGAGAAGGAAATAATGGCAATAAAGAGAAGTTGGTTGAAGGGTACAAAAATGTAGTTAGAAGGGGAATAAGTCCAGTGTTCGACAACGTAGTAGGGTGACTGTAGTTAACAATAACGCATTACATATTTCAAAATACCTGGAAGAGAAGATTTGGAATGTTTCCAGTGCAAAGAAATGATAAATCTTCAAGATGGTAGACATTCTAATTACTCTGATTTGACTATTATACCTTGTATGCATATATCAAAATATCACATGGACCTCATAAATATGTACAATCATTTTATTTATTTATACACACACACACACACATATAAAACATATATATAAAAACCCTGTAGTAGTAGATGTCACAACAACTCATAGGAGATCAATAAGAAGGATTTGTTTTGCCCCAGGAGTAGCAAGGCTCTAGCTAACGCTGCACAACAATTGCCCAGACCCAAATCATTAGTAAGATGACTCTTTTGGGGGAGTCAAAAAGCAAGGTGAGCCCCTACGACGGGAACACAAAGTCACTCATCATATGTCCTCCTGTACAGCCACACTTCGACCTCAACATCTAACTCTTTTGGAAGTGTCATTTTTAAGCTCCAAGCACGATGCAGGCTGTGTTTGGTCTGAAGTCCACCTCCAGGCAGCCTGAGAGTCATCTCAAGTTGATGAATTAGACAGTTGGGAACTTACAACATCTCAAAGTTTGATTTCTCCACGCCACTACTGTATAGAGGAACTCAACTTTTCCAGGGGTAATTTTATTTCCTTGCCACTGATTCTGGTTGATACTTCTTGGCTAAAGTTGAAGTCACTGGTTTCAGACTTCAGCTCTAACACACACACACACACACACACACACACAACTGTTGCTGAAAAGTAGAGTGACATTTACAGCTTTGCTTGCCTTGTGGAGGCTACCCTATTGATCACAACTGACATTTACTTAAACATTCCCTAGCAGAAAAATACCTCCTGATTCTATCTCCTTCTGGAAATGCCAACAAATGTGCCCGAGGCAGTTAAAAAAATTTTAAAGAGTCATAGCGGGGGAACAGAATAAAATCATCTATCCATTCCCCCATAAACATGTTGCTTTGTTAATATTACAACTTTAATTATTTCTTCGGCTCTTGACAGCTCACTTTGTTAGTCTAACCCTCACCCAGTATTGATTCTCCTCCTGTTAAAAACAAGCGTCAGGGAGGCGCCAAAAATTGCCTGCTCAAGCTTATTGCTGTGCCAGGAGGTAATATCATGCATATTAAATCTGGACAGCATTTAGGCTAAAGCAATCTTAAGTTTATGATCTTGTTGGTTTTTAAAGCAAATGTTAATGAAATATGCATTGCTATGGCAAACGGCAGTCCCAGTGGGGTCCATTTTAATTAGTACAGTTTGTTCAAGAAAAGCAAATTCAGCTCCTCCTCATCTGCCCCCCAGCTGCCCTGCAAACTGAAGGCAGGGCTGGCAGAGAAGCTAGGGGTGGAGACAGATGAGCATTTTCAGGCCAACTCTGAGCCTGGGAAAGGAGAGGGGATCCCTGACTAATTCATTCCTGGACACCATGGCTCTGAACTTCTCTTTTAGGGTGAAACACTCTAGTTGGTGCACTTTCCAGACACGGGGTCCATCTTTTAAGCTAGCAAATTACCAGTACAGTCGAGATGATGTGCTTGGGCTTGTCACTGGCCCATTTCTTAGGATACTATATTAGTTTTCTAGGGCTGCTGTAACAAAGTACCACAAACCGCAGGGCTTAAAACAACAGAAAGGTAGTCTTTCACAGTTCTGGAGGCCAGAAGTCTGACATCAAGCTGTTAGCAGGGCCAGGCTCCCTCCGACAGCCTATGAGAGGATCCTTCCTTGCCCCTCCCTAGCTACTGAGGGTGCCTGGCAAACCTTGGTGTTCCTTGGCTTATAGATGCATCACTCCAATCTCTGTTTCTGTCTTCACGTGGCCCTGTTTCTGTGTCTCTGTCCAAATTACCTTCTTCTAATAGGGACATCAGCCATATCAAAGTTAGGGCCCATCCTAATCCAGTGTTACCTCTTTGCGAGAGCTGATTTTGTGTGTCAACTCGACTAAGCTATGGTATCCAGCTTTTAGTCAACCACCAATCTGGACGTTGCTGTGAAAGTATTTCTTTAGACGTGATTAACATTCAAATCAGTAGACTTTGAGTAAAGTAGATAATGTGGGTAGGCCCCATCCAATCAGTTGAAGGCCCTAAGAGAAAAGGCGGAGGTCCGGGGAGGAAGGGGAAATTCTGCTTCCAGACTGTCTTCTGACTCAAGACTGAACTATCACCTCTTCCCTGGGTATCCAGTCCACTGGCCTGCCCTGCAGATTGTGGCTGGCAAGGCCCCACAAATTCATGAGCCAATCAATTCCTTAAAATAAATCAATCTCTCCTGTTTCTCTACCTATATCCTATCCTATTGGTTCTGTTTTCCTGGAGAACCCTGACTATACAATCATCTTAACTAGATTATATCTGCATAGACTCTATTTCCAAATAAGGTCAAATTCACGGGTCCCGGGTGGACATGGATTTTTGGAGGACACCATGCAACCCAGTACAGAGCTGGTGAATAGCCTCGCTATTCAAAGCATGGTGCTTGGATCAGCGGCAGCAGCATCATCTCTTGGGAGTTTGGCAGCAATGTAGCCTCGCTGGCCCCGTCCTGGGCCTACTGAATCAGAGTCTTCATTTTAACAGATCCCCACAGGATCTGTGTGTGCACTGCAGCTGGAGAAGTACTGGGCTAGAAGATCATGTTTCCAACCATCTATGGTATTTATGACAAAAGGCTTGGAGTTGAGACACTGTAAAAGTCAGATGACTCTAAAGTAAAGGGCTAAGGAAGAGGAACTAAGAAAGCAGAAATAACAAAGAGGAAATATTTTCTCTAGCATTGATTACTGAGTTTTTTTTTTCCCACACAAAAAAGTAGGAAAAAATATGTACTCAACAATGCCATTTTGTGACTTTGGGAAAAAAAAAAAAGAAATAGCAAAGAGAGTTGAAATAAGTCTTCTCTCTTGGTAATTAATGTGGACCTTACCAATAGTTGGGACTGAATATCAAACAAATGGACAAAAGAATAAATGAATGAAATGGGCTCTTTAAGACAGAGACGCTTTCTAACAAACTGGCCTCTATGCATACTACAAGGAAAGCCCTCAGGTAAAAGAGAGCAAAGTTTCATTTCCACCCTCGGAGTCCAGATCACCTTTCCCTCTTCTCATCTCATCGAGAGGCACTGCTATGCCGATCTGATTACTCAGTGGCAGTGTCGCACTTGAATACTCAAGTCTTGCTCTAGGCTCCCGCTGTAACTCATGTTGACATGGAGAAATGTTTCATTTTCAGATCCATACGTATGAATTTTTAATGAACTGTGTCAAAGAAATCAAATATTTCCTCCTCCACCCCCACTCTGCAGAATCAGATTTTGACCTTCTGCCAAACAGCTATAAATCATATTCAGCAGGAACAGGAGCAGGAACCAGGAGCTGCTGCACACGGATTAGCCAGTTAATTTCCCTCTGTCCGACCTTCACCTGCGCGGTCACAGGATGCAGAGGAGAGGACGGGATGGATGGAGGGAAGGAAGGAAGGAAGGAAAGAGAAGGAGTGAAAGGAGAAAAAAAAAAAAGGAAGGGAGGGAGGGAGGAACCCAAGAGGACTGTAAACAGTAGACACTCAATGGTTGAAGTCATAAAAATTAAAATACAGGTAAAATCGTTTATGGCCTGAAAACTGGGTGGCCACCTCCATAGGCTGTAGGTGACCAGAATCTTTGGAGCATTTAACTCCCTGCTTCTGTCATTTGGTCATATATTTCTTTACGTAAGATGACTTAAAACTGGGAAAAAATAGGTGAGAGCTTTAAAAAAGTAAAATGAAAATAAATTATTTTTTTCAAGAGCACTTTCCTAGAATTTCCATAAACTATGCAAAACACAGCAGAGTCTTCCTAAACAAAGGCTCAATCAACACTTAAAAGGGAGCTGCAATCAGATGCCATTTCTTGCTTAGGAATGTAGGAATAATTTTAAAAAATGGTAATACCCTATGTTGGCAAGGATGTGATGAAAAAAAGGTTCTATTCAATTGCATGTGGGGGTTTAAATAGATACAATCCGTTTGGAAAACAATTTAGTAATTTAAGTGTGATGAGCCCTGAAGGCGTTCATACCTGGTATAAATTCGTACGGAAATCTATCCTAAGGAAGTAATCTAAAATATGGAAGAAAAAAAGCTTTAACAACCATTACAGCTTTGTCTATCGTAATTCATTGGCAAAACCTAAATGTTCACCACCAGGCATGTGGCTAAGTAAAATAACTTGTATGCATTTAATAGAACATCATGCAACCATTAAGAAAGTTAACTAAGAGTTTATAACAACATGGAAAAATACTTATTAATACAATACAAAGAAAGTAGGTTGCAAAACTGAAAAAATAATATCCTGGTTGTAAGAACAAAAAGCCTCCATTACCTATGCACAGAAAAGGATATGTCAGGAAATACACTAAGTGCTAATGATTATTTATGGATGCAGGAAACACAGGTGAATTTTTCCTTCTTCTATATTTTCCAAACATCCTGTAATGAGTATGTGCACTTTTGTAATGGAAACGTAAGATTTTATTGTGCTTTTGAAAAGCAAATCAGTTGCATAAGATTTTAAAAGATGCCCCCTTCCACGAACAATAGCAATTGAATCGTGGCTAATTCAAGGTGAAGCATGTTTGTAAATATCAAATTTTCTAATTTAGCATCCAGATCTGGGGCATAGAGGATTCTGGCAGGCTGCCTGCCTGCAAAGCATCTGTATCTGTCCAAAACACTGCACTTAAGAAGTTAAAGGAGGAGTCAGAGCTGTCAGCTTTAAACCACTAGACTCTAGGATGAGTGAAATAGCTGTCATAGATACTCTATTTGCTAAATCTCATTCGCTGGAAGGGGATCCACTGCACAGGTCTGCATGACAGACACATGGATGGACAGATGTGGATTGGATTGAACACTACTCCTTGCCAGCGATCATTCCCAGTCACAGCATTTTCCTTTGTTGGCAAGTCTGTACACTTGAAAGCTATCATCTCCAGCTTTTTGACCCTGTTCAAACAAAAATTTTTGAAGCCGGCCATCTGTTTCTGGAAATGAGGAGTGACCTAAGGTCATATGCAAGCTGCGGGAGGAGGGGCACAATCCCATTTGAGTGATGAGTTTATTGATACATGCTCTAAGTGGCTAACTCTTGTTCAGTTTTAAATAAAGCAACTCTTGGGTGATCTAAATAGGTGAAACAGCAGCAGGCTGCTTGTGATGGGTAAACTCACTGCCCACGTGCTTCACATAAGTCATCTCTATGATTTTAATCTCCTTGGAAGCTTGTAGGAGAAGCACAGGGACAGAGTGTGGCTGAGACCCCCAGGACTCAATCACGATGCCGGCTCCTGTGGGACCAAGGGGATCACCAAGGGCAGTGGCCCCTTCCAGAGAGATGTCTCAATTCAGTCCTCTCTTCTCCCAGGAAGCTCTAGGTCTCTATTTTCGTAACCTGGTCCACCAGGAAACGGATCGAAACAGTGGACAGCGAAGCCACTCAGCACTAATGACAATGCAGAAAAAAGGAGCAAAACCTAAGTGCCTCATTCAGTGCTCTCAACCAGTGAACTCCCATCATTTTTATCAACAAATTTTTTTGACACTATGCCCCCACTATATGTATTTATATTAGATATATGATCCCCTGTGAATCCATATGTCAAATATAAAGCCTTTCTTTCTTTTTCAAGGTTAAAAAAATGTCTATCCGAATCCTAAAGAATCTCCTTGCACACACCCCTCTTTGGAAAACTGTTCTAGATACTCAAGTGGGCTATCCAACGGGTGTAGCAGTGAAAGGTGGGAGAGGAAATATGTTTCCTGCCCTTACAGTCTTGTTGCAGGAAGCCATCCTGGAAAGGACCCCCGCATCTGGCTGGTAGGTATCTTACATCAGCCTCCTGCAAAATCCATTTATCCTCACTGGGCACCATATTATACCTAGTCACACATCGTATGTAGGGAAGTGAGGCTAAACTTTGATAATGTGGACCCCACAACCTAATTCAAACCAGGCCGGGCTATGAAACACCTCTGTGCTGTCTGCGGGATAACCGGAGGGGAGAAAGCAGAGGGGGATGTTTAATTGCTGGAAGGGAATAGATTCTTTTCAGGCCCCATTTACAACCAAGCAATCTATCTACCAATTACCAGCAAGTTCTTATCCACACATTAAAGCAGGCAACTGCCTGTGTTGGAAATCAACCAAAACTGCTTATCTTCATCCTTCCATAATTCCAGACCTTTTCCTGATCAGCCCTGGCTTCTGGCCTAATCCATCTGCATTGCCTCTTCTGCCCCTAGTTTTAGCCCCTGATATCAGACACCCACGCAGACACGCGCAGGCAAGGCAGTGAGCAGGTCTTTGTTTTAACAACCTGGGGAGGAAGAAGCTGTTTGGTCTCTTGGGTCCGTATTTGTCCTGCTGAACATCACAACTGCTGAGCCCCGCTGGATAGGATCCAGCTAGAACGACAACCCTGTTTCATCCCTTGCATTTGAAATATTCCAGAAAGGAAGACTGTCATGAGAAGGGGATGGGGGAAGCTGCAAAGTTAGTTAATGCATTTTAAAAATGGAGACTCCATACCAAATTGTGCACTTCCATTGCACATCAAGCATTCACTGGGCCCACCATCAGCCAAGCTCAGGACGTTGGCTAATTAAGTCAGTCTCAGGTGGGAAGCTACAGACTTAAGGACCATCGCTTGGCTCCTGTCTGAGGGGCCCACGGCTGAGGCTCCACTTCATTCTTCATGCACTGTCTAGCAAATCAAAGCTAATGCGAGGAGCAGAGCCACAGCGGACTGGGCCTCCCCTCTGTCATGTGCACGCAAAGCCCAGGGTGTCACCGACTCGCATCTAGCATGTCATTTCTCTGCATTAACATTCTGTCTGGGTTCTGGCTTCACACTCAACAAGTCTATTGCAAGCCGTAAATAAGGAGGCGAAGGACAGGGAGGTGTGCCAAGGAAGGGTTTCTGCTCACATATGGTGCACAGTGACAAAACCCATTTTAATAATGCCATCTGAAGAGTCTCAAGGAAGATCGGGCATGCTGTCATTTTCTCCCTTGATAAGGAATCCTGCCAGTGGGAAGTGATTGATATTCCAATTCTTCAAGAATGCATCTTTCTAAAAATGTAGATGAAACTGGCAAAAATAGCTTTGATGTTCCTCCAACTCTCCTTCTTCCCAAGCACCCCTCCCCCTACCGCAGCTTAAAAATACCACACCAGGAATTTATATTTGGTTCAAATTTGCTTAGCACACCAAGGCTAAATACAGCTTATACACCAATCTTGCTTCCAAAACCACTTACTAGTAAATGTATGAAACTGTAATGGAATGATTTATAGTTTTACTTCAGCTCTTTCATTGCTGATTTGCAGACATCTCTCTAGGGGTGATTATTTTTGGATATTTCTTAAGTCTGCGGATGGCACAACTCTCAATAGATGTTAATTCATTCGCAGAGAGCCTCGTGGTAACTGACTTATGCATTTCATTCATTTAAACACTTTATGAGCACCCAAGAAGCATTAAGTATAATGGGACATACAAAGCTAAGGCATAGGCTTTTGTCCTCAAAGAATTTACGCTTGTTCTCAGTCATCTTATAAGCCAGGAGCTGTTTGGCCACAGTGATTAAATTTACTGGCAAAATAAAACTTGGCTGGTCCGAAGCCCAGGTCGTACATGTCTACCAATGCATCTGTTCTAGTCTTTGAACAAGAGGCATTTGTTGGAATGGAAATGGAGTTGGCCTCTGAGGATGGGTAGACTCCATCCATCCATCCCGAAATGAATCAACAGAATGTAGACTCCAAAAGGGTGGGGATTTTTGTCCACCCGCTCCCCCTTCCCCTTTATAAATACATTTACACATTAGTGGCCTCTCTGCTATTGGTAAACGTTTATGCAGAGCTTGCAAGGGCTCAGTTGCCAAAGTCTGATTTCTACTTGCAGGGGAACCAGTCTGAAGCTCCATGTCCTCAATCAGCACATGGGGATAACATTACCTGCTTATAGGATTCCTGGGAGGAGTCAATGGGGTAACGGGAGAGAGGCACTTTACACACAGTGCCTGGCACCCAAAAGAGCTCTTGACAAATGTGGAGTCCCTTCCCCTTCTCCTATCAGAAAGAGAAATCAGAGAGATGGAAAGTCCTCACTATGTGGAGAAGGACAGACAGCCATCCAGGGACCTTAAAGATCCAGCTTCCTCTCACTAAGTCACTGTGCGACTCTGGGCAAGTCACCAGTGCATTTTCTGTCCTGATTTCTTCTATGTGAAAATACTTTTCAAAACTGAAAACCAACATAAAAGGGTAAACTAGGACTATAAACGGGATCAGATGGCATTATTTCATTCAAAGATCCTCTCCTTTGACAAGCAGAGTTCCTGGCTTGAAGAATGGGCTGAAAATATTTTAAGGGAAAAAACTGACCTCTGAGAGCCTAATTAAAAGGAAAATAAACTCCCAGGAACCGTATTTTATTTTTTGCTGCAAGGCTAAATATGGGTTAAGAGGAAAAAAAGAACTGCTGGGATATGCATTCATGTATCTTATAATTAAATATTTCAAGGAGGATTTGGCTCAACTGGCACCGCTAAATGGCACTCCGCGCCTCCCCCCCACCGCCCATGGACCTTATCTCTGCTGGCTGGGAAATCATTCTGGCCTTCTGTGAGCGCAATTTTCCTCTGGGTTTTTGTGGGCACAGGTCCTCGAGGCTGGCCTGCACCAAGAACAGAGGGGTCCGAGAACAAAGGTGGGGTGACTGCAGTTTCCCCCAAAGCAGCAAGCTGGCATTTTATCATTTTCACTTTACCAGAATGTTCATGCCCCACAGATTCAGGTTTACTCTTTGTGTCTCAGGCAAGAAAAGGGGAGGCAGGAAAGATGCTTTCATTTTTGTCAGACCACTGCTTATCTGCCTCACTCACAAGCCAGGAAGGTGGTGCATTTATACATTTCTCCCGCAATGGTCTTATCAACCGTGAGCAGCGGGCAAGCAACGTGCAAGCCACATGGGAAGGAATGTTCTCAGGGGGGTCCCAACAAAAGCCCTGCAGCTCCGTGTTGCTGATGAGATGCTGAAGGATTCACCTTTGGGCAGTGAACACAAGACTCAACGAGCAGAAGACTTGGCTTGGGATGGAAGGGGAGGAAGGCATCATGCCCTGGTCCCCAAGGGTGGGGGTGGGCTCTTCTTGTGGGCAGAGGTCTCTGGACTTTGTTACCTTGATTCTGGGCCCCTGTGTTTTCCTTTCTCCCCGGAACTGTCACCATGTACCGCCGTCACCATCTCCTTATCCCATTGTTCTTCCTCATTTCTATTCTAATCCAAGTGAGGGCTCAGCCCTTCCTTTAACGTCATCAATTCAAGAAAGCAGCCAAAGGACATACAGTTACAATCAGATAGGAAAAATAAGTTCCGGTGTCCTATCATACAATAGGGTGACTACAGTTAACAATAATGTATTGTATATTTCAAAATAGCTAGAGCTTTCTGAATGTTCTCAGTACAAAGAAATGATAACTATATAAGGTGGTGGATATGCTAATTATCCTGATTTGATCATCACACGAGATTTCCATGCATTGAAACATCACATTGTACTCCATAAATACGTACACTTGGTATGTGTCAATTCACTACACTTGATCTTAGCCAAAAGGCCTAGAAATGATACTGTGTGTCAATTTAAAAAACGTTTTTAAAAGTTTCAGTAAGAAGAAGCTATAGTTTTTAAATCATTAATTCATTCATTTATTCATTCTACAAACTCTTTAGTGAGCAATGGTCACGTAGCAGGCACTTTTCCTGGCTTATTGTGATACATCAGTAATACAAAACAAAAATTCCTGCCCTCATGGAACTTACATGCTAGCAGGTGGAGGCAGACAACAAATACAATAAGCAAATTATAGGGTATATTGTTTGGGAGAAGGTAGCAAGTGCTGTGGCAAAAAGTAAATAACAAGAAAGCCCCGAGGTAAGTGGAATGAAGGGTACATGGGGTAGGGATGGGTTGCAATTTTAAAAAGGGCGTGGGGCTGGGGTCTCACTGAGAGGGTGACACCTGATAAAGAACTGAAGATGGGCCTTTGGCTATATGGAAGACAGGTGTTGTAAGTGGAAGGAACAGCAAGTGCAAAGATCCTGGGGTAGGAGAGCCCCTGTGTGTTTGAAGAACAGCAAAGGGGCTTTTTCCTTATTTTTCTGCTGCAGACGCTGCTGCCTGCCATGGGTGCGTCCTCATTTTTCTTTCCTTCTTTCTTGTTTTGAGATGGTGGAGGGGAGGGTTTCACTACACTGCCCATGCTGGCCTTGAACTCCTGGACTCAAGTAATCCTCCTGCCTCAGCCTCTCGAGTAGCTGGAACTACAGTTGTGCACCACTGTGCCCGACTTTTTCTTTAAAACTCAATGGAACTCAAAAGGAATTACTGTGGGACAGTGACATTCCTGGAACTTTTCCACCTGAGTCAGCTCTCAACATTCATGTGCTGATGCCCTCATAGAGTACCCCACTGCTATGTTTTTTAAACACCAGTTCTCAACCAAACAATAAGCAACTAACACAGTGGGGCAGGGCCACCATAGAATTATAAGAAGGAAACAGAATATATTAAACATACCTGTATCGGTGTGTGGCACGTAGAATGCATTCCTGTCAGTACATTTGATTGTGATGTAAGAAGTATTTCTTACAGTAGGTTGGGAACCAAAATAGATTGAAAACCACTGAGCCATGGGTCACTCTCTTCTGAGACCCCCGACCTGCCTGCATGTGGCGGTGCCTTCTGCCCCGAGCCCCTGGGAGCATCTGCTCTTTCGAGATCTGGATTCCTCATAACCCAGGCTCAAAAAGTGAGGCTTGGAGAGAAAAAGACGTCTCTTCAACCACCAGGTGTTGTCTGTCTCAGGGATGACTGAAATGGAGACGCTCCACTCTCTCCAGAAGGCAGACGCTGCTGCCTGCCATGGGTGTGTCCTCATGCGACGGTCCTAGTGGGTCCCACCCCATTAGGACTCTGAGACCCTCTGAACAGAGACACGCATGAGAAGCAGGAGCTCCCTTCCCATTCCACAGAGCAGAGTTTAACTCAGGGGCAGTTTGTTGAAAAATAACTCCCTGGCTTCACCACTGTTCATCTGATCACTTGGCCAAGAACCCATGGCCCGTCTGGGACTTTAAAAAATGACGAGGAAACAAAAAGAAACTTTTGAAAATCAACAAAAGCACAACAGAACTGCTCACAAGCTGCAACGTGGGAAACTCTTCCATTAACTCCCCCCAGTTTTTTCTTTCCCGACAAGACCAAGTGTGTCTGGCGGCCCCCAGAGGTCTCCCTTTATCTGGACAACTCATTTCCAGTATTTTGTAATCCATCCTGCACTAAGCAGGAAATTATTAATGTTCCCATTGAAGGCACGGGGGGACAGAGCCAGGGGTGGGGATCCTATCGGATGGGGTGGAGAAGACTGTGTAAAGTCTGGAGACCTCATCAGCCCCTTACGGCATTACCAAGAGCACCCTGCACGGGGTCCTCTCTTTATAGCAGGAGACCGGCAGATTGCCCTTAATAGAATCTTTTAAATTGCCTAAAATTGCTGCTTCTATTCCGGGCTGAAAATTACAGCCCTTGCTGGGTTTCCCACCCTCCCCCCACCCCAGAGTTATTCAGAGCCCCCGAGGAGATCTGTACTAACAACAACATCATCAACAAAACCTGAATGTTCTCTGCGTGGGGAAAAATATTTGCAGCTTTTCCACAAGACCCAAAGAGGCTGTGACTGACACACACATTCTCCCAAATGAATTCAGATTTTCCTTTTCTTTTTAAACACGATTAAAAAATTACCAATATGACTTATGTTGCCTTCTGAAATGTTACAAATCAAATGCGAAGCGTCTCTGAAACCTTATCACGCTGAAAATGATGAATGCGGATCTTCCTCCCTCGTCATTTTCCACTGGTTGGGTGGGTGCCACGAGGAGGGGAGTGGCTGATAAATATGTCATTGTTAACAAATAATGCCATGTCAGGGTGTGAGTGTTGAGAATGTATTTCCTCACCTTACCTGCCCCTACGAGAAGGATTTGTGTGGGTACACAAACAAAACCCAATGTGTGTCTATTTAAAGGAGGTAGGTCTTCTGAAAGCTGCTGTTTACTGCAGTGAGGCAGAACTGCCTTGGGAGGACAAACTTGGGCCCATGCTGAAGAAGACTAACAGGTGGTGTGGTCCCCAGTGGCCCCAGCTGCAGGATCCATGTTCCACTGAGGCACCTGGCCCAACCCAGAGTCCCACTGGGCAGAGCCGGCTATACCCACAAACCTGGGCTCTGAGTGGGCAGTGGCCATGTGTACGTGCAAACTACTCTTAAGTTGAAGATGGTTTCACTCCATAGGGATAATTAACTGCTTCTGATTCAATCTTGAAGCCCCAACCAAGACTGCCAACCACTGGCATTCTTTTTTATCCCTGCAAGCGCCCAGCCGTCATTGAGGTTACACAATCTCCACTCAGTACGTTCCTCTCGATGAAAGCAAAGGATTTCTGACCTTGGCTACACAAGAGTGTTATGAGGGCTCACCCCAGACTAGCAGAGTCGGAGTCTCTGGAGACGGCCCTGGCATCAGTTCTATAAAAACTGCTCCCTGGGTGATTCTAATGTGCAACTAGGATTGAGAACTGCTGAAGAAATGGAGAGGCAGAAAATGACTTATCTGGGAACACATTCTCCCAGCTCAACGCTCTCTCTGTAGAACCCGGCAGGAGGCCACCTGGCTACTGTAGAAGGCTCGGTTCCTTGAAACCAGGAGGAAGGCAGGCCCAGGACTTTTGAGGACCTAGACCAGACTGTGATAGATGATTTTCTAGATAGGCACACCCCGTTGCTCTATTTTCCATTGCAAAAAATCCTTCTGAGCACCTACTATGAGCCAGGCACATCTGTGAATACAGGAGTGAACAAGAGGTCCCTGCTGTCTCCTAAAGTTATGGATAATTATGCTCCTGGATTGTGCTACGTATATGTTGCATTCTCTCATTTAACCTTTACCACTAATCTGTGAGGTAGGTAATATTATGCCCATTTTACAGAGGAAGAAACTGAGGCTCAGAAACATTAAGCAATTTGCTCAAGGTCACACAGCTAGGAAGTGACAGAAATGTGACTTATTCCAAACATTAGAGCCACACTGGGCAGAAAACAGGGAGCAAAAATGAACTGGGGAGAAGAGGCATAAGTCAACATAACTACTGCTTAACCAGGCCTCTCAAAGTTTTTAATGACAATTCTTTAAACAAAAGAGGAAGCAAATAAAAAAATTTAGAATTCTTGATGACATTTTGGGGCATAGCTTCAGAGGCCCCTGAGTAAATAATGAATGTCACTGAAAGGACACGGGGCAGAGTGGCTGAATCACATGCTCGCAGTGCCGAGAGCAGACTGAAAAAAGAAAATACTTGACAGCATGCTCTCTGGGTTGTTAACAACACCCGAAAATCTTTCCAGATCAGCAGATTTCCTAGACAGCTGCCATCCACTCTGGGGAGGCTGTCAGCCATCGATTAATTCCTGATCGATGAGAAACCAAATGACAGCAAATAAACCAGCCTGAACCTAGAAGGGTTGTGGGTCTGAGGTCAAAGGCAACCCCCTTCCCAGCAGAATTCAAACCAAGGGAAAGGGTGAGAGGATGAAGAACAGGGAAATAGGGGAGAAGAAGAGCTGTCCAAGGATGGAAAAAAAAGAAGGGAGAGAAAGAGGCAGACAGACAGATGCACTGAGCCTGAAGACAGGATGTGCCCCTTGCAGAGGGACTTGTGGTGGAGGACAGGAGGTGGCTGCTTGGGGTCACTTGGTGATCAGTTTGTCCATGACGGAAAATTTTGTCTGCAATGAGGCCACCATTAGGATGCACATGCATGTCAAGAGAATGAACCAACAGGAATGGAATGGCATGCCATGGAGTAGATTCTCAATTAAGTTATTTGACTGCAGAGCAGCTTCTGGAATAGGTTTGCACAGGAGGGAAAAGTAATGTGGAAAGAGGGGTAATAATGGGTTGTTTGGTCAAGTAAGTTTGGGAAACAGTGTTTAAAAAACGAGAAACAGGCTTCTTTGCAGTAACAGTTCTCCAAACCTCTTTTGTAACTTCTAAGTGTGGGACAATGGCTCCCAAATTCCTGTGACCACAGGTGCAACTGCTTGTAGATTTAGGGTTCCAAGGAACATGCATTAGGAAAACTACTTGGGTGCTAAAGGAATTGAAGGGGTCTACAACCCCCTTGGCTGTGCCACATGGGGGTCTAGTCATCTCTTGGACACTAAAGGTGGGTCACCACTTACCTGTCCTGTCTCACCCTCAGCTCGGGGACACCACTGATTGTGGTATCATGGGCACGTTCTTCAAATTTAAGTCCACCAGGTGTTCAAAGGTGTGACTGACATTCAGTGGGTGTGACAGTCTCAGAGATCAATACTGAGACTCTTTAAGAATTTGAGAAATGTGAGGGAACATTCTAGATCAACCTCTTGCTTTACAGGAGAGGAACAAAGGCTGAGAAAGTTGAGTGGCTTAAGCCAAAGTCTCTGGGACACCTCAGGTTCAGACACAACTAGAACCCAAGGCCTGTGACCCATGTCGTGCTGAAGGTGTCCCTCCAACCAACATTCACAAATCTAAGAGGAACAGTGCCCTTGGGCTGAGGGAGAGGCCGTGATTTCCACTTTCCCACGGCTGGCCTGCCTCTTGTTGGTCTAGGATGACACTTGCACATTATTTATCCTGTAAAAGAAACATTAACAAGCAAAGCAAGCTAGAGAAAGCCCCTAAGGCAGAAGGTAAATGGTTGCCCGCTACTAGAGCAAATAAATATGCACCTGGCTGTCTTCCTCTCCGCTCCTTTGTTCAAGAAGCAGAGAAAAAAAATGGCCAAAAGGGAGCATTTGGGAAATGGGTCACTAGGATTGTGAAGGGGGATGTTCTAATTAGCCATTCAGAATGTGTCTTGCTAATTAGATCATGTACTAGGTAGCACCGTTTACATTTACAACACCTTCACAGACTGATCCAGAAATAGATACATCAAGGTAATCCAGAGTGAAGCCACACTGGGTGTCCTGGGGGACAGGTTGGGGAGGGCTCTTACATCTCAACAGATGCGTCAGCAGACCCAGCCAGAGGTCTGGGTGAAGCCCAGATACCCCCCATGGCATTCAATTAAAAGTTCTCTCCCATAGCAACCACAGAGTGCTCAGACGGAAACTTACATGGAATTCACTCGCCTTGCTTGACAGTAACCTCTGGTCCCTCCTGGACCCATGTGCTTTCCCACTGCTTTCTACAGCAATATTAGGTGGTATTTGTTCAACAGATACTAACTGTGGGCCGAATGCATGCCAGTGGGCCCTGCTCTCTGCAGTTGGACACAGCACTGGCAACGTGGCACTCCCGCACTCACAGAGCATGTGCTGGCCAAGCACTTCCGCTGTACAAGGCATCTCCCTGAAGTTGCCAAGAACCCTAAACCGCAAGAATTACTGTCCCTTTTGTTGGGGACCTGGAGGCTCAGTGTGAGGAAATAACTTGCCCCAAACACATGGCAAATGGCAGAGTCAGGACTGGAACCCAGGGGAGCAGGACCCTAAAGTCAACATTCGTAAGCCCTAACCATCCCAGCCTCACTTGACAAGGACAACTGCCTGCCTGTGCCCTCGACTTTAAAAGATCCCTCTCCCTCTTTGCTGGGGTCCTCAAGACCACCCCCAGATGTGACGATTTGCCATGAGGACTCACAGGACTCAGCATGCAGCTGTACTCACAGGTATGATTTATTAGGGTGAAAGGACACAAAGCAAAACCAGCAACGGAAAAGGTGCACGGGGTGAAGTCTGAGGAAACCAGGTGCAAGCTGTCAGGAGTCCTCTCCCAGCGGAGTCACGGACGCACTTAATTCCCCTCCCAAGGGGTGGTGATGACGCCTGTGAAATGTTATCAGGGAAGCTCATCAGAGCCCCGGTGTCCAGGGTTTTATCGGGGGCCGGTCACATAGGCAGCCTCTGCGATATACTTGCCACACTCCAGACTCTCAGAAGGAATGCAGGTGCTCAGCACAAATCGCACTGCCCCTGCAGTTTAGGCATCTTATCAGTTAGGGCAGTGGGAGCCCTCCCAAAATCCAAGTTTCTGATGCCAGCCAAGGGCCAACCTTGCTAGGCATTTCTAAGGATAAACAGTCTCAACTAGGGGACTGCTATTTTAATTTTTTTCCAGCACATCTTTCTTCTGTAAGAAAAGCCAGTCAGCACAAATGGCCAAAGGAAGGTGGAAGCAGAAAAAGCCAGAAGTCTAGGGGACACCCTCCCTTATATAAGACTAGGCAAATTTATAAAACAGACTATGTTGAGGATTTTGGGGGGGAGTGGGTGGGGTGGCACTGGGTAGGGACATAGGCAGGGGCAGGATGATTTTATTATAAAAGGAGGTTTGGAGGGAAAAAAGCACTGGTACCAGCATCAGAGGACCTAAGGTTCTATTTAAGGACAATTCTTACCTCTAATGAGCTGTGTGACCTTCGCCAAGTTACTTAACCTCTCTGGTTTTCTCATCTGTAAAATGAGTCGAGGAGGCTGAACTAGATAACCTCTAGGGTTCTTTCTGTCTCTGACAGTGTCTGGTTTTATAACTGATGAGACACTTGCTTTAAACAGGAAGATTCTCTGGTGAATTTAGAATACGACAAGTTCCACACAGCTTTCAGGAGTGCATGTATCTAGTAGTAAGACACATCCACGGACTCTTCAGCTAGAGGAAAGCGGGATGTGTGCGTGGGGGGGAGGGGCATTTCTCAGCCACGTGGCCAATTTGTGGTTTCAGTCCCCCTAGGAGGCATTTGGAAATTCAGCATCTCTTGATTCGACCAGCTTGTGCCTCAGTCAAGAGTTTGATAGGCTGGTTTGGGAGGAGAGGTGGTGGCCACAGAAGGCACCACAGACTCATGGGGGTAAATTTCTCCAAGTCACTCAACTGCGGGTGTCAGGGTCAATTCTAAGAAGCGCTCAGGCAGCCCCAGTGATCTAGCCTGCCCTTACAGGGGTACTAAGAGATAAAGTGGCCTCAGAGGAACTGTGTATTTTCCTTCCTTTAATTTCATTTATTGCAGTTGAAGTCTGGCTCACTTGGTGGGCTCCCTGCTCACACCAGAGTCTCTACCAGACACTGGCATGTCTATCTGGCACCAAATAGGATTGGGACTTTTGACCAATAAACATTTATTAAGCTCCATGAAGGTGGAAGATTAATAACGAGTTGGATGTGGGACCATGCCTGCACTCACGGAGTTTAGCACCTATTAAGAAGGGGGTTATGGCACCATGGAAAGACTGCGGGCTTTGGAAGCAGACCTCAGCTGACCACTGCCCAGCCCATCGTTTCCTGGCTACGTGGCCTTGGGCAAGAAACTTAACATCTGTAGCCTCAGTTTCCTCCCTGGAAAATGGAAGTAAGAGTCCCCCACTTTTCGGGCTGGTGCCATCTATATAAAGGGCTAGGCTCCAGGACCAGCAGTGCCTCAGTCCTGTATTCAACGTGAATGGCACCCCCTGAAGTTGTGCAACACGCAGCCGTGCCCATCCATGTGTGATACGTGCTCAGCACATGGTAGTTGCTATTATGGTTGTTGGAACTGTTATTATGCAGGTAAGTACCCCACGAGAGGCACAATTTGTCAGAGATGGGATGGAATTCAGAGGTCATTCCCAGATGTGATCATGGTTCGCTGAAATGAGCCATATGAATTAGAAATTGAAAAACTGGAAACCTTTGGCCTGGCTGAGACTAGGGAGGGCATTCTGGACAGAGAGAAAAATGTGACGGGAAGGTAAGAAGCCAAGGAGCGCATACAGGCAGTGGAGGACAGCTCAGATCTCAGAGAAACTTCAGTGTCGGGGAGGAGCTCAGCCGTATGCAGTTGGCGAGGACCCATTCTGTTTTTGAGCACAGAGAGCAAGACAATTAGGCCTGGGCTTTGAATACCATGGGCTGGAGGCAGGGAGGACAAGGGGCAGAGGGCCTCATTAGGAAGCTACTGCCAAGGCCGGAGGTAAAGGAGACGAGAATCAGGGCACAGGTATTCAGCTCCAACAGCGGGCCTTTAAAAGGAACCACCGGTAGTGTTCTCAGCTCTGGGATACTAGTGTCCAGGACAGACACAGCCACTAGGAGGCAACACAGTTCTCCCCTAGAGATGGGACACCACACAGTCCCAGGTAAACAACACCCACCTGCAGCCTGGTGGATTTTCAAAAAAGCTGTTTCTGGGAATGAAAAAGGACCCCCGACCTTCTGCCGCATCCTACCATGCTCCCCTACTCTCCTGCCCACCCCTGCCGTGGCCTTACGGACAGAAAAGCAAGGCTGTAAGAAGCAGGAATTTATCCCTCACTCAGCAATGCAGGGGTCACAGAAGCAGGTGCAGGGCCTCCGTGGGGGGGCCTCAGCTCTCAGCAAGGGCTGCACCTGCCCCAGCACTTGCAGAAGCTCCAGCGCTGTGCTCAGAGCCCTCGCTCCCACCCCACCAGTGAGCCCCAGGCCGTGGTCTTCTTCCCAATTACTGTCTGAGATGAACGAGGCAGGGCAGCACAGCGCTGCGAGCCACGGACCCCTGGCCACGGGCATAGAAGCAGACACGCAGCTCCAACATTTCTAACAAGGAGTAAACAGGAGCAGGAGGCAGATCCAAACTCCCTCTTGTCCTCATCTCTCACCAGCCGGAGGACGTTGCTATGCAAGGTCAGAGTCTCAGCCACAAACGGTGGCTCTGGAATCATCTGTCTTTCTGGGGCCTTCCAAATTGGGTTATTTTGTCCTATCCTTTCCAGTGACTGCATGCTGATACTTTCTTTCCTTTTTTCCTCTTGCTTTTTGTCAACTTAATTTTATCCAGGATAAAATTTCCTCTTTGCATTTGTTGCCCACCCAACCCTGTTACCCTCATTCTTTTGATTGGACAGATTTCATCTCCTTACTTCTGCACAGAGCCCCAACGCGTAAGTCTTCTCCCTGCTTGTTCCCAAGTGCCTGCTCACTCCCAAGAACCTTGTAGAAAGGCGCCTTCCCTGCTCCCATCCCTCAGATGAAGTTACACGCTCCCCTTTTCTGCCACCTTGGTACTCAACAGAACTCATCAGTGACCACATGTCTGTTCTTCTTAGACTCCGAGTCTCCCCCGGGTGTGGCCCAGCTCTTCTCTCTTTACAATCCCAGTGGACCACACAGGGCCTGGTTCATAGCAGATACCTGCAAGGCTGGCTAAAGGGATGGATGGACAAGGGGGATTGGCTGAGGGTTCACTAACTTTAATTGCCTCTCCTAGAGTAGCTATCTGTCATAGCCATCTGTCACAAAAGCTTCAAGTTGAGATGTTTCTTCAATTGTTTACCAACAGTTTCTGCCTCCCCAAGCCAGGGGGCACCTTCTTCGCAGAGCTGGTTATCTGTGGGTAGCAGAAGAGAACTTTGAAGATGCAGCTGGGGAGTCTTGCTAGGATGGAACGGTTCTGGCTCAACTCCCTGGGCTGCTTCACGTGTCCAAGCATCACACAATGACCCAGAGTCCAAGAAAGCAGAAAACCCCAAGACGGTCCTGATATGGTTTGGACGTTTCACTCTCCAAATCTCATGCTGAAACTCGATCCGCAGTGTGGGATGTGGGGCCTGGTGTAAGGCATTTGGGTCATGGGGCAGATCCCTCATGAATGGCTTAGTGCCCTCCCCGTGATAATGCGTGAGCTCTCACTCTACTAAGTCATGCTAGTTCACGTGAGAGCTGGTTGCTTAAGGGAGCCTGGCACCTCCTCCTCCCTCTCTTGCTCCTTTTCTCGCCACATGACTCACCTGTTCCCCCATCGCCTGCTGCCTTGATTGGAAGCTCCCTGAAGCCCTCACCAGGAGCAGATGCTGGCGCCATGCTTCTTGTACAGTCTGCAGAACCGTGAGCCAAAGACACTTCTTTTCTTTATAAATTATCTGGCCTCAGGTATTCCTTTTTGGAGATGCAAAATCTCCTTCCTCTTCTTGGCCATCACTCAGATCCCCACGAAAACCTCCTCTGACCCCGTGACTCTACACGCTCCTTGTCAGAACTGCTTGCAGACTGAAGCTTTCCCCTCTGGTCCCACTAGTAAATAGAACTGCCAGAAGAATGTCCCACAAGCAGGCAGCAAGAGAAAAATAATAAATGCAGCGAAGTCCCAGTCAGGGAACAGAAAAGCCGGACCTGCCGCTAAATGAACGACGACGCCCCCAGAGTCACCAGTGAAAATACAGTGCGAGGGCATCACCGTGGTTGACTGAGCGTTCCTGGGTACCTCCTTCCTGCTTCCAAAGCCCCGGAATGACAGGGGAGATGCTAAAACACAAATAACACAGGTGTGAGAAAGAAAGAAGGTATCATCACTGGACACCAACTTTAGTTTTCTGTTTTTCCGTATTTTCTAAAATCTCTATACCAGATATGTGCCATGTGTATAAGAAGAAAAAAGAAGCAATAAAAAAAAGTTTAATGGAACAAAAGGGAAAGAAATAAAATGCCAGGGTCTATAGACTCAAGCTGGGCGCTCACCCTGGCAGTAGCACAGGGCGTGCAGAAAGTCAGACACTACTTGCAGTGATGAGACAGGTCAGATCAAGGAGCCTGGCATAAAGCGAACTGCCATGTTAAATAAATTATACCAAAGCCATATGATGGGACATTTTGAAACATTTATTGTTCTAGGAATTTTTAATGGCTTGAGAATATGCACAGGATACTATGTGTAGTGGGCCCAAATTGTGTCCCCCCAAAAGTTATGTCCAAGTTCTAACCCCAGTGCCCTGCAACTGTGACCTTATTTGGAAATAAGGTCTTCCCAAATGTAATTGATTTAAGGATCTTCAGATGAGATCATCTTTCATTTAGGTTGTGCCCTAAATTCAGTGACTGGTATCCTTTTAGGAGGGAGATTTGGGACACAGAGACACACCAGGGAAAAGGCCAGATGAGGACAGAAGCAGAGATTGAAGTGATGCATTTACAAGCCAAAAAGTGCCGCCGCCGACGGCTGGAAGCCACCAGAAGGGAGGGGAGAGGTACGCCATGAATTTTCCCTCTTGACCAGGAGAAGGAACCAACCCTGCAGACACTCTGATTTGGGACTTCTGTTCCACACTGTGAGAAAACAGATTGCTGTTTTAAGCCACCGAGTTGGTAGTAATTTACGGCAGCCTGAGGAAACCAACACACTGTGACACGTGGAAGCAGCTTACACGAGTGTTTACAGGATGGTTTCAATTACACAGTATGAAGATGGACAATGGGTGTGTATTACTTGCGCAAAGAGAGAAAAGGTTATTAGACACACACAGGCAAGTTGCCATCGTGCTGTTGATGGATCAGGTAGGAGCAGAACCTTGCTGTGATGTAGTTTTCATTTTTGCCAGACATTTTTGATCCTCGACGTAATCTGAGGAGCGGAGAGCACGGGGGACATTATTCTGATTTTATGAATGAGCAACTTGAGCTGGGGTGTGGCCAGGAGGCTGAGCGGTGGCTGAGTCTGAATTAGAATTTGAGTCTCTTGGGGCTTCTCCCCGGCACCCATCCACTTGGCTATTTGCTTAGTGCTACGGGCTGAATTGTGTCCCCACTAAATTCCCATGTTGACATCCCCAACCCCCAATGCTTCAGAATGTAACTGCATTTGGAAGCAAGGTCTTTAAAGAAGTGAGCTGGGGGCCTCCCCTAGGTGGAGCATATACCCTCCTAAGGGCATGGGTTTCACCTGGCCAGTGACACCACTACCCGCCCGCCTGCCTTCTTTTAGACATTTGTGCTTAAGACTCAAAGTGCAGGAAGGAGCGGGTGGGAACCAGACCATGGGTTCGGCATGCCTCATGGATCAAGTAACCAAATCCTCATCAGCTTGGACTAAAAGGCTAACCAACATTGATTGACCAATGTTGATAACCAACATTCAGAGTTAATGATGGGCCAGGTTTAAGGTGGGCAGGTGAACAGGTTGTACCAATAAGAATTCCACTGCGAGATTCCACCCACAGCTATGAAACAGAACATGAGTACAAATCACAGACAGCAGAATTACAGAGCAGGCACAAACAGAGAGATGGATTTTCTTGTGTCTACCTCTTCTTTAGCTCACTTACAAATCCAGTGGGGATGTCTGAATGAGGTCTAGACTGCAGCCCATCCTTTCATCAGAGTAAAACCACCAGTCCCCAGCCTGTTACTGCCTTTGGAGGTCCCTGATGGATGTCCGCGGGGGCTGCTAAGCATGGGCACTGTCTGCCCAGAAACCCCAGCCACTGCCTGGATGGCTTCCCCCCAAAAGTGAAGAAGGGGCGGGGGCAGGGAGCAAGCAATAGAGTTTTATTTTTCTCAGAAAATGGAACAAATTAGCCCCTGCACATCCTGCCTGAGAGTCAGGGAAAGATCCCAATTGTACAGCTAGAGAAAAAAATCTCTGATACTGCGAATTCACAGAGCAGATCAATACTGCAGCTTAAATGAGAATTTATCGCCTTCAGAAATGCATATGAGGCTACGGGCTGTGTTTTAGCTGGCCTTCTCCCCGACTATTGGGCTGACTTCCTGACCCCGACTGCTCCAGCTGGCTACCTCTCCAGGTAACGGGAGAGTGCTCTGTGCAGAGCCTGCCGTCTGCTCAGGCTGGGGGCACCTGGCACAGTCCACGTGTTGCCATAGAAACCACTATGTGAACATGCCCTTCATCTATATGGGTTAGCCAACATCCCTTCCTCCGCCATCCCTGTCTCCCTTTATTGACCGAGGACTCCCTGCGCCCACCCCACCAAACTCTCCTATTCTGGGCACTGCGTACAACACGACCCAGCAAGCATTTGCTAGATAGAGTTCATCGGATCTGCTCCAAAGAATGCGACTGCCAGGAAGATCAAACCACGGGCCTCAGGACAGGGATGGGACTGTGGGTTTCCATTCAGGCAGCTGTCTCCGCTTTCCTGGAGTGATGCGTCCGCTCCCACATCCTCCCCAGTGTTCCGAGACACACATAAAAATTTGATTCCCGCTTTCTCTTTACTTTTATCTCTGCTGTGTGCTCTGGGGAGTTTTACAAAACAAACGAACATGAACTTCAAGGTATGGAGAGTGTAAATCACTGCAAACTCTCCCAGGCCTCCAAATGCTCCAAAGCTACTTAGCCAAGGACCAAAGAAAAACCTGAGAGGTGATTATTCTTATTAAATAAACACTATCCTGCCTTTGCACGGTGGCCTAGTTGACAGAGCATCTTCACATCTGTTACCCCCACCGGATCCTCATGACAGCCTGCACGAGAGGTGAAGCTAGTACCATATATCCGTGTAGGGTGGAGCTGTTTATAAAAAGTACAGAAAAACACGGGGCAGAGGGGAAGCTCAAACAGCACCCAGAATTAAAACTAGCTAGATTTTGTCACATTTCCATTAATTTTCCTTCACACTAATACCTTTCAGATAAGGTGAAGGACATCAACTGCACTGCCTGCCCACCCCACATCTCCCCCCTGGCTCTAGGTACTCATTTTCTTCGGTTTTTTTTGCAACCTAAAAGTCCAGTTTTTTAATACTGTTATAGGTACTATTATATCTATAATCAATTAATAGTATTGGTTTGCATGTGCTTTTAAAGTGCATACAAATTGTATTATTATCATCCTACTCCTCGACATCCTGCTCTTTTTAAAAATTCATGCACTGCGTGGTATTCCATCATATGACTTGTCTAATCCCCTGCAGATAAACATTTGGATTGTTTGGAATTTTTTCATCATTACCAACAACGAGGACGTGAATATCCCGAATCACGTCCTCTTCTACACATGGGCGAGGTTCTCTCCAGCGTGAGCAGGGCCCTGGCGGTTTCGGCTTGCCTGGTCCTGTCCGCAGGGGAGGGCGAGCATCTCTCACTAGGCTCACAGTTCCCTGGATTTTCTCTTCTGTGAACCGCCCAGGTCAGGATTTGTTAAGAACAAACAAGCCACACTCAGGGTTAAAAATATAGCTTTCCAAGACAAAACAAATCACCCCCCTTTTCTCCTGCTCATCACTACTGACTTCTTTTCACCGCTGCCAGAGGGAATATTTACTCTTCCTCTGGCATGGCGCCTGGCCAAATGAGAGATATGTCATTTTCCAGAGGATACCCAAGGATGTATAGTGACCTGCTCTTGACACAGCCTTCAGGGCCAAAGCACAAGAACTGGCCAACCAACCAGCGCCCAATTCTACAATTACAGAGTGGTCACTCCAGCTGGATTCTTGCTGCCCAGGCTTCCCGGGGCAAGAGAAGTGGCCACTCATTCTTTCCATACTTGTTCTTCCAATATCTACTCTCAAAGGGCACCCCAGCTCTCCCTTCACCCTCGTCTCCTAGAGACAATTTAAACACCGGCTGCACAGGATCTCCTGACCCTTAGACAGGCAGAGACATCAGCTGTCTCCTCGCTGCCCTCCCGGAACTGCGGGGTTGGGTGATTTAGTGCAAAGGGTTATATGCATCAGCTGTGTGACTATGGGTAAGTTACTTGCCCTCTCTGGGACTCAGATATCTTCCCCGTTAAGATGAGGGTGGTTGTAAGAAATTAGAGAAAAAATGCATGAAGTGACTTGGAAGATATCAGGCACACAATTCATAGAAACTGACAGCAAGCCAAGAGGCCCTTGTTAAAAATCAACACAGCCAACAAGGATCTGCTCTGAGGAGACACAGAGAAGTTAAGACGTGGTCCAGATTCTTTAACGGCGAGACCTGGCTAGGGAAACAAAATGAAGACACACACACAGAGACCACAGTCAGAATCACCTATGATTAACTGATGCATTCTGTGGGCTGGAACTGAAGTCTTCATGGAGAAGGTATGATGTTAAGCTGGGTCTGGCCCCTAGAGGACACCTGACTATGTCTTAGAGACGTTTTTGGTTGTCACAACTTTGGGGCAGGGGTGCCACCTGTATCAAAAGGTAGATGTCACAGATGCTGCTAAACATCCTACAATGCAACAAAGAATTAGCTAGTCCAAAAGGTCACTTGCACTGAGGTTGAGAAACCCTGCGTTAGGGCACAGAGAGGGCAGGCTGGCAGCACAGGGACAGCAGGGAGCAGAAGAGAGTGCAGCATTTTCCTGAGAGTTTAAGGACGTTTATCAGGCTTAAGCCAAGGCCACAGGCTAGAGGACAATAG
>CAUYRT010063417.1:0-49112 GCA_963574885.1 Lepilemur ruficaudatus | reverse complement strand
TTCTCTAATTGCTTAATTTAAATTAATTCTATTACCCCAACTAGACCATACCTTCATGAATGCTAATTTTTAATTAATCATTATTCTTTTTTCTAAAAATCATACACATAACAGGTAGATTGTATAAGACATGAATTACATGTCAATAAAGCTTTTTAAGAAGAGAATAGCACCCAACAAAAGTGTAGATTAAAATTAAAATGGGGGAGGGGGCAAGGCAACATACGCAACCTAAACACTTGTACTCCCATAATATGCTCAAATAAAAAAAATAGAAAAAAAGAAAAATAAAATAGGAAGCACAATTGTGCTATTAACCTTGAGAGGTTTTTTTCCTGTTTAAATTTTGTGGAATGAAGTGTAGAATAATACTCCTTTCCACTTCATATTCTCAGAATTTAAATGTAATATCTTCTAAGCTAAAAGAATACCTGAAAATACTGACAGAAACCTGGGTATTTCTAGCAGGCCTTACCAATTTGAAAAAAATAACTACAAATCAAAATACAATTAATTCCCAGAGAGTCTAAGTAAAACACACACTGTCGTTTGGCTTTAAACTTCTAAAACAGTCACTTGTTTTTCTATTTATCCACAAGGCCTGTTAAATCCATATCATCTTCACTTGATTTATTGACAAGCTTGCTACGTGCTCTCACAGTGGAATGCTGTCTTACAAAGACAAGGGTAGAATTATAGGCTGGGATCGAGTGCACTGACATAAAACATTCTGCTTCAGCTTTTGAAAATTTTCAGATATTTAAACCTTTAAAATACATATAATTGCCTTCTACATGGACAGCGTTGCTTCAAGTTGAAAGAATGCGGTAGAAGATGGAACGTTTTCTATTCTCTGAAGGTCACCAGGGAAAGACGACATGTTGACAGGGGAGAGAGTGCACAGTGGGGACAACTGGATGAGTAGCCTAAGACAGTGTAATTCAAATACCAGGGGCCAACTACCAGGACACATTTGTGCCCTACCCTATATTTCTTACTCAATATAATCTTAATATAACAAAGAAGAAAGGGTGATTTTCTTTATATAACCATTTGCCACACACGAACACACTCATGCGTATCCACAAGCAATATAGCATAATGATGTTAGAGAGAATTTTCAATAAATGTTTGCTGACTTGAACCAAATCGGTAGGTTGTTCTTATTTTTCTAAGTATCAACATAAATATTACTTTTTCAAATATTTACTTACCTGCAGAATGGCTTTCTTCTTTGCCCTCTCTCGTGCAAAATAATGAGCATGTGAATGCAGACACGTACTCTCTGACGGACTCATTCGTAAAAACGCAATGTGCAATAACCTCCACAAATCCATCCTGGCTATCGGCAAGGGGTAAGCGAAGGGCATAGAAATTAATAAAAATGCTCACTGATAAAATTGAATGTGGGTCTGAAAGCCCACTCTGAAAGCCAACATTTAAGCCAATCAGAGTGAATACCTTTATAAAGGAAATTGCCTTGGCGAGATCACAGTCCTCACTGGTTTAAACTCTGCAACCAAGAGAAAATAAATTATTTGATCATTTCTACATGTAACTGTAATATAATGGGCTTAAATTTAAAGACAACCATTCCTTTTTGGTAAGAGCCAACGTATTATTTAAAGTAACCAAGGTTCACAAAGTTAGTTTTAATTGTGAGAATTTGCTAAGTGCAAAGTAAGAAAAGTGGCCAAAATTATGGGGAGGCCACAGGAATTCCACCTATCTACCTAGTGATTTACATACTATGCCATTTCCCCGAAAAGTCACATAATTGTGTTGTGCATTGCATTTTAATTAATTAGGTTTCTGTATGTCTTTTAGATTGAATTACTTTCTGTCTTTTAGACTTTGAGGTCATTTCTGATTTCCATGCTGCATTATGTTAATATTTTAGTAATGTATTTACTTACTCAACAAGCATATTTGAGGACCGTTAAGTGCCAAGCATCATTTCTGTGAGTGCAAATAAAACTAAGATATTTTCCTGCTTTTAAGGACAAGACAACCTCAAACAAGTAGCTGCATTCCAAAATCTTAGAGTTACAAAAAGAGTGAGATTTTAGCGCCTATTAGCAAACCATTCATTGTTTCCACGAACATGGAGTAATGTTTGAGCTGGATCCTTCCCCACAGGGGTACTGCAGGTATCTGGGATATGAGGCATTGGCTCGAAGCATAAGGAACAAACACAGTAATGGGGGAAAGTGTTTACCGGCCAGAAAAAATGGACGAAAGGAGAATGGAAGACTTGGTGGCTGGTAAGGTTGGAAACAAAAGTCAATGCCTTTTGTGCTATTCTAATTAGAAAGAGAGAGAGAGAAGTAAAATATATTTTAGCGTGGTTGTTTACAGAAAATTGTTATACACAAATCTTTATGAACATCCTTAACCTTTGCGGTGGAATCTTGGTTATCAGGGCATCTAACATCCCGTCCACACTGCCTGGGCAAAGGAGAAGTTACACTGGGGTTAAGCTATTGCCAACCAACAGAAAAATTCTATTCATAAGAGATCAACAGCAGAATTTTATTCTTTAATCAGTTGCACTGATCTCAGAGACATTTATTTCATTTTCATGATACTCTTTTAAACTAGAGAGGAGGCACAGGGCACTAACATCCAAAGTTACAGAGATGTCACTGGGATTAATTCAATGACTTAATGAGCAGGTGTTTTGCACTGCTGTGCAGCAGGCACAGTCCTAGATGTAAAGACAGAAGAACGGATGGAATTCAGCTCCTCCCATGTCTATTCTAAATTCATCCCTCCTTCCTAACAGAATCCCAGTTAGGTTCAGGCACTACCCATCCCACATTGGCAAATGCATCAGAAAAAAAAAATTGAACCCTCTTCTTATAGAGTTTTAGGGGTTTCCTTTGAAAAAAAAGAAAACAAAGTTATAAAACTAAATTAGTTTAACCATGAACAAAAGAGTACTCAATTCTCTTGACCTCTTAAGATCCAGGTGCAGTAGTTCTGGTCAAGAAAGTGCTTCATCCAGTAGTTTTCCAAAGCAAGGGTCCTGGTAGTTATCATAGAAATATCATATATTTTTTTAAAGCTAGAAGGAAGCATTTTAACTAGTGATTATATATATTAAAATTTTAAAAAGATAACTAGAAAAATAGTTACCTAGCCTACCATAAACACAGTGCAGAGGCTGTGATGGTTATCCTATCAACTATGAGAACAGCTCGCTTCATTTTTGTTGAATCAGATTTTTCAAAAAATCAATTTCTCAGCATGTATTTGAGCCACTTTTTAGATATCCAGTTAAAATATTTATCTTAAAGTAACAAGTTATCAAATAATTGCATATTGCTGATTACAGAAATGATGCCTATCTTGATTGACTCAAAAGTAATTCAAACACGACATACTGGAATTTATATTGCAGATAAAATACCTCTATTTATCTCAAATGGCATAGATATTGGCTAAAGCAATGCTTCAAAGTCATGAAAATTTAGTAATAGTGAAGTTGTGCAAAGAATGTGAAGGACTGACAGCTTCTGAAGACCAGCGCCGTGCAATTTTCCCTTCATTTTGCAGCAAGGAAATATTGATTATTTGCATTCAGGCCTACCTGTGTCCAGTAGCTTTGTATTCTTGGTGGACTGTGATGAAATTGGGTAGTACAGTCTTTGAATCAGTATCATTAGCCAAATCCAATTTGGTTCTGTATAAGAAACAAACCAACCAAACACATACATTAAAAAAAAGAAAGAAAGAAAGAGAGAGAGAGACAAAGATTATCTCAATACCTAAGATCATTTTTTTGTGTTAAAGCAGATGGTATATGATTATGCTTTATGATGTGAAAATTGCTATAAACACCAGGCATCATTATAATTCAATACAGAACTAAAATAGAAAATAAAAACAAGCACAGGCCATGCATCCACTTAGGGGGCAGCAGTAGATGTTGTCGGTGCTTTCTTCACACCCCCGTGGCGCCCAGCATTCCCTGAGACAGACCCTTCCCTGCTGCTCCAATGCGAGCCCAGACTCTGGCCAGGGGCCGTTTTGGCCACTGGAGCCTGCTTGGCCTGCGCCAGGAGTCTAGAAATGCTCTGAAATCAGTGCCTTGACGAATGGCTCAGGGCGGTGGTGGACGAATCCTGCAGCGCCTACACCCTGGCAGGAGACATGCCGCAGCCTCAGGGGCCACCGCAGAAACCTGCCCTCTGCCCTTCATCTCTTCCTTCCCTACCCTCCAACCAGGGCCTCCCAGGATGCCCTCCCAAACACATTATTTGTACTCAAATTTTTGTCATCAAAGTCTGAATTTTAAGGGGCCCAACCTGAGACACAAGGTCAAGTGTTATAGTAGAAGAATCACACACTTTGGCATTCAGACAAGCCGTGAGCCCCGTTTCTGCCGGTGAGCAGCGACGGATTCTGTTCCACCGTGCTCCGGGCTGGATGTGCAGTTCCAGTGTGGATACTTCTCAGCGAGTGTTAGGGGTCATCTTTGAGGAGAAGAAAACAAAGTTATTAGAACTAAAATCAGTACAAATATAAATAGTTATTTTGAATGAATAAAAAAACCATAACAAATCATGAATGTTTAGAAACTGAAAAATATCACAAATATCCATACAAATAACAGAAACTATCTTTTGTTAATTGAGTGCCTGATTCACCTCTGTAACACTTTTGCCCATATACTATTTAGCAGAATAGCTTTTGGATGCCTCTTCCTGTGAAAATAAATTTATAGCATTTTCTATAGACATGTAATATATAAAGAATAAAAAGTTAACTGTTACTACCTAATTGTCTACATTTGTAGACAATTAACTCTTCCCTGCATTGATTGAGTTTTTCACCGATAGTTCAGCAACACTTCCTGCTTCACATTTCACTTTTCTTAATGCCATGTAACGTTTTAGGAGTTTGGTCAAACCTAGGAGACATACAGAAGTTCTTTCTATGTGCAGTACCAGTACATGCGCCTGCCCTGTAAACATAAGAATTCTGCTGTATTCTATTTTGCAAATTTTTATAAAAATAGCATTGTTTGAAATTGCATATAATGCATTATAAAGTATTTTGGAGAGAGCTGAGTATTTCTACTTTGACTAGGTGTTGATAAGCCTGGAGCAGGGAAGTGTAGATCTGAGTGGGCAAAATTGAAATAACCAGTACAAGTACCTTCACAGGATAATGTTAAATTAGATTATATATATGTGTTAATATATATGCATCTAGTACACAGCCAAATACATATAATGATGCCAATTCTCTTATTTTTGGGACAAGCTACCAATTTATGAGTTCTTCAGTGACTTTAGGGAAAAACAAAATAACCACAGCATTTGGTGGTAAAAAAAAAAAAAAATCTAATGAGATTATGCCAGAAATTGAGCAAGACATGTTTCCTATTACTGGTATTTGGAGCAAAACTCCTCCCAATACTGCATTCTCTAGTGAACACTAGATTTATATAAAGTACCAAAGTATTCTCCAGTTACTGAATTTTCACTATCCAAATGTTATAGGCAGCCCCCTGGAACGGAGTAGTGATTCCTGGTGTAGACCTGGAGAATAAGGATTCAGGGACTGGGGAAGAAGGTGCAAATCCAGGCAGGGCACCCCAAGAAATGCCCAGAGCTGTGGCGTGGAAAGACGTCCAAATCCTAACGAAGTGGGGCGGCGTGTGATGGAGAAAGCCTTTCCTCAGCATTTTCATCTATAAAATGAAGTTTTGAGGCCAGAAAATGGATCTTAACACACTGACTGCCACACCAGTAAAAAATTTTTCCTTGGGGCCACAGTGTTTGATTACAAAAATAGAATAAAAACTTCGAAAACGAAACGATCCTTTCTAATTTAATGAAAAATTTATTTTTTATTGCTTTCTGTGCATGAGTTATATGCAGCTTGAAAAATAGTTTACACAGCTCCCAAGGTGAAGAGACGCGAGTCACATATGCTTCCTGAGGACCTGGGCTCTAAACTAGCATGAGTTAACTATAACTCACATGGCAGTTAACGTGTTTAACTGTGTGTTTGCCCCACCTCAGAGCTCTGGAGTCCCCACTCTGCTTTAGTCAGGGCCACTGTCCTTTAATCCATTTATGCCAATTTCATAAGAAAGAGTCCACAGTAGACAGAAAAGGTTAGAAACCACACAGGATCCCAAAGGTTTCTTCTTGCTTCAAAAGACAGAATGTCAAGACTCAAAATTTTTAAAAACCCTTTTTTTAATGGTGCAACATTTTATCTTGATTTACATTATACCTAAGTATAACGGTAGATGACTTACTCTTTATTTCAAATCCAAGGATGTTTATTATACGTTCACACTCTGCAAAGCACAGATACAAGGATATGACTGCTCAGATTCATTCCAGTTGAAAAACGCAAAGAAAAGAAGACAGACATAGAGATTCTAAATTCCACCAAAAAGCAAAATAATTTGTAAGCAGCTGCGTTAACCTATAGATCATTTCTTATCTCCTGTCTGGAAAGTATACAGCCATTGTCTCCACGTATCCATGGTATCCATGGCTGGATGCTCTCCGGACAGCCCTCCTACATGTAAATCCAGTTATATTATTTCAGACTCTTAGAGAATCCAGTAGTCTCTACATAGATAAAAATGATAGAATATATAATCTTTCCTGAAATCTTTAGCATACGACCATCTTCTTTCTCATTGAGGAGCCAGGGTCTCACACGGCATCATTAAAATAACTGACTTTCGCAAAGTTGTGGAAACAACCCAAGTGCCCATCAATACATGAGTGGATTAATAAAATGTGGTATATGTATACCATGGAGTACTATTCAGCTATAAGAAGCAATGGTGATATAGCACCTCTTGTATTTTCCTGGATGGAGCTGAAACCTATTCTACTAAGTGAAGTATCCTAAGAATGGATGAACAAGCACCACATGTACTCACCAGCAAATTGGTTTCACTGATCAACACCTAAGTGGACACATAGGAATAATGTTTATTGGGTGTCAGGCAGATGGGAGGGGGAAGGAGGGGATGGGCATATACATACATAATGAGTGCGATGCGCACCATCTGGGGGATGGACACGCTTGAAGCTCTGACTCCAGGGGGGGGAAGGGGGAGAAAGGTAACACATGTAACCTAAACATTTGTACCCCCATAATATGCTGAAATAAAAAAAAAAAGAGGAGTCAAAAGAGATGTGACAACTAAATGTAATATTACCTTGTTACCCCATCCTGGATGGGGTCCTGAAACAGAAAAAAGACTTTAGGTAAAAACTAAAAAAATACGAATAAACCATGGACTTTAAAAGTAATATATCAATATAGTCTTCATTACTTGTCCCAAATGTATCATATTAATGTTAGATTTTAATAGTGGGATAAGCTGTAGGGGGGTGGGCTTGTTATACGGTCATCCTCTGTACTATCTGCTCAATTCTATACATCTAAAACTATTCTGACAATAGAGTCTATTAATAAAGGATGAATCAGTGTTTTATTGAACCATATTTATGGAAATGGGGATTGTTGTTAAAATACTTTTTGGGACCCCTAAATAATCAGGTGGGTAGAATAGGTCAATGTTGGTCTGGCTCTGAGAACTCACTGTCCTGTGGGACTGCAGTCCACAACACGTGGGCCACGGTTGGTCCGTGGCCCTTTAGGAACTGGCCGCACAGCAGGAGATGAGCCACAGGCCATAGAGTGAAGCTTCATCTGTCTTTACAGCCACTCCCCATTGCTTGCATCACTGCATAAGCTCCGCCTCCTGTCAAATCAGCAGTGGTATTAGATTCTCATAGGAGCACAAACCCTACTGTAAACTGCATATGTGAGGGATCTAGGTTGCACTCTCCTTGTGAGAATATAATGCCTGGTGATCTGAGGTGGAGCTGAGACAGTGACACTAGGCTGCGGAGCAGCTGCAAATTCGGATTATCATTAGCAGAGACGTTTGATGGCACAATAAAAGTAATGTACTTGAATCATCCCCAAAGAATCCCCCCTTCACCCGGTCTGTGGAAAAATAATCTTCCATGAAACCAGTCCCTGGCGCCAGAAAGGTTGGGGACTGCTGCTCTAGCATATGAGAGCTTTACTTGATTTCCCACCTGCTTAGTGGCTTGACCCCCAAACCTTCCCTTTTAAGAATCTGAATATTGAGAATTTAATTCTGGTACCAAATTGGGTGGTTTATGAAGGATAGAAATTAATTCTCCCTGCCACTGGGACAGCTAGGTCTTCCCATTGAAGTCAGTAAGAATCTGAGTTGAATCTGTTGCAAACTGCCTTAGAGAGGCCAGTGCATGGAGCTTGGAGCCTGGCTGAATGCCAGGGATCAGGCAGGATGACTCACGTCTTTGGAAAATACATGTATAAGGACATGGATCTGTGACCTAGACCAATGCAGGCAAAAAGTTGGAATCATTTTTGTGATTTAGTGTGGGTTTCCCTCAGTCTTTCAAAACAGGGATCACCACAATTTGTATCAGACTGTATAGTATGTTTGTCCTAGAGCCAGGAATCTTTTCTATCCCACCCCTATATACCAAGGTGATGAAAACTGGCACCAAAATTGGGAGTTATCCCATTTTAGCACTATAGAGGTCATTCTAAGAACCATGGTAGGCCAGAATCTAAAGATGAGACAGGTAGTAGATGTACAGGTATATGAGGACATGAGAGAAGAGTATAAGCAGAAAGGAGTAAAAGAAAAAGCAGTTATGAAGATGTGCCTCCAAATTGCTAGATATGATCCTTGCCTTCCTGATGGTCTTGTGTGTCACAAAAAGTATCTTACTAGGCTCTGAGAAACAAACACTAAGTAAGCTACTTCCCTATGGCACTATCAGACAAATGGTATTACATGTAATTTCCCTGTTTTTAATATGCATTTTAACAGATTTTATACAGTAGTTTTAGATTCATAGCAAAATCAAGTGGAAGGTACAGAAATTTCCCAAATGCCCCTTGCCCTCAAACATGCATAGCCTTCCCCACTACCCTCATCTCACATCAGGGTGATACATTTGTTACAACTGATGAATAAACACTGACAAATCATTATCACCCAAACTCCATAGATTACATTAAGGTTGACTCTTGGTGTCGTGCCATCTATGGGTTTTGACAAATGTATAATGGTATACATCTACCGTTATAGTATCACACAGAGTGGTTTCACTGCCCTACAACTCCTCTGTTCTCCATCTATTCATTCCCCTCTCCCTCAACCCCTGGCAATTACTGATCTTTTTACTGTTTCTATAGTTTTCCTTTTTCTAGAATGTCATATAGTTGAAATCATACAGCCTTTCCAGAATGCCTTCTTTCATTTAGTAATATACATTTAAGGTTCTTTCATGTCTTTTCTTGGTTTGATAGCTCATTTCTGTTTAGCAATTATGAATAAAGCTTCTATGAACATCTGTGTGCAAGTTTGCATTTGGATACAAGTTTTCAACTCCTTTGGGCAAATACCAAGAAGCTTAATTACTGGAATGTATGGTAGAGTATATTTAGTTTTGTAAGAAACTGTCAAACTATCTTCCAACACAGTACCATTTTGTCTTCCAACAATGTATCATTTTGCATTCCAACAGCAATGCTGGAAAGTTTCTGTTGCTCTACAACCTCTCCAGCATTTGGTGTTATTAGTGTTCCAGATTTTGGTCATTCTGATAGATGTGTAGTAGGATCTTATTGTTGTTTTAATTTGCAAGTCCCTAATGACATAAAATGTTGAGCATCTTTCCATTTGGCTAATTTGCCATCTTTCTTTGGTGAGATGTCTCTTCAGGTCTTTGGCCCATTTTTTAATCAGATTGTTCATTTTCTTATTGTTAAGTTTTAAGAGTTCTCTGTATATTTTGAATACAAGTCCTTTATTTAACATATGTTTTGCAAACGTTCTCTCCCAGCTTGTGGTTTATGTCCTCATTCTCTTGACTATGTTTATTTCTTATGGTCTACTTTAAGAGCACACAAAGTTAGATGGAGAATTATATGACCGCATTTCCATTGGACTCACAAGGTATTAAGAATTGGGGCCAAAATGTGAACAGCACTGATCATAGAAATCTAGCCTATCTTATTTTATAGTAGATATGACAGTAAAGAGTAAGTGATGGGAAAAATGTGTATTTTGGCAACATACAAGTTTATTTCACAATTATGGGTATTTTTGTCCATTTAAACATGTCTAGTGTTTTCTTCTTTCAGGCAGTGTTATTAAGAAATTTATACCTGAAGTCATTTTACTTATTATTCATTTATTTACTTATTTGTTGGTGTGTTCATTTTTGCTAATGTGTGAATTAGCTGAGAATTAATTGGTTAGAAATCAGCAGTAAGGAGCAAAAAATAAATGCATTATTTTTTCAAGATAAATTTTGTGAGAAAAATTAAAATGCTTCTGTGTCAATTTATGTATATTTTTCCATCAGTGTGGAATTTATGTATGGATATATATAACTGATCTTAATACATACTCTTTTTCTTCTGTAGCATGAACTCATAAGAAATTAAGTTGTTTCTGATATGAGTTTTTATCATTTTCTCTTAAAATTTGATATACTTTGGCAAGGTCATAAACATTTACAAAGTAAAAGACTGTTTCATTTTTACTTAAGAAACTATGTTGATAAACAATCCATGATATGATGTTGATTTCGTCTTAAGATTGTGAGCAAGAATCTAGAGAGGTACTACAAATGCTGTTATGAGTTGGATTTCATTTGAAGAGCCAATGTTAAAACATTTTTTGTTTGCTTCAAATCTGCTGTGAAAATACTGGAGAAAGATGTTAGAGCTGGCTAGAGTTATTGGGAAAAGAGAAAAGATAGAAAAGGTTCTTCAAGGAGGGTAAGAGTAACTATTTTCATTAAGGAAAAGGTTAATACACAATAGAAAAATGGGTACAAATAAATAATTCACAAAAGAAAGTGAAATATGAAACACTTGAAATACTGTACTGAAAACTCCAAATTAACCAAAAAAGTTACCTATATAATTAGTAAAGATAAAAAATTACAATGCCTTTAATTGTAGAGTTTATATATATTATTTCCCTGCATTTTACTGTATTTTCCCATTTTTTTGTAATATAAATATATATTATTTATAATTGCAAATAAGGTAACTTAATTTAAAAAAAAATTAAAGGATGCATTTCAAGGATTTCCATTTTTTCTATCACTGAACCCAAGTATGAAGTGTACATTAATGAAGTGTATACAATAGGGACATGAACTCTGTTATCTCTATATATTACTTTTCAAAAGAGCTTACTAAAATGTTTTAATGATTCAAAATATCCAGAGATATTTTAACAGTCCCTTGGGCTAGCAAACAGATTTCAGCACTAACGTCTTAAGGACACTCTATTTTAGTGGCATTTTTCCATTTTAATAGTAAGTGGATGACATTAGATCTAGCCATCTACAGGAAAGCATATGTCTTATGTCCTATTCATAAATAAAAAGAGCACAACCCAACCTGAGGCCAGCTCCTCCCATCACTAGAGTGTGATTTTGGTAAGTAATTAAATCTTGATTGCATTTCTTTGCATTAAAATGAGGATACTAAGTAATATTTTATGGGCTTCCCAGAAAAATTATTAGAAGAGTTAATTCAAAATAAAATAATCACACATAAAATGTCTCATGTAGGATCTGCCATAGAGACTGTATTCGAAGACAGAAGTATTTCGTGGCTCCCTGATCATTTATGAAATGGTAGATGGTATAGTTAGAAATGGTCTGAGGTCAAGATCTCAGACCATTTCACCAAAAACACCCTATTCCAGCTACAAACATGAATTTAACACCATACATGGGAGTGTAAGTACCAACATACCCATGAGTTTGTTCACCTTCTTGAAAGAATTAATCATATAAAAATTCTCTTGGTTGGTCAGGGATGCTAGGCTTGGTATTGCCATGCATTAATGCTAGTTTCTTGGTCATTTTCCCTGTTGGTTCTACCCTGCCCTTTCCCTCTAATGACATATCTCCCTTTAGCCTTATAAAACATATCTTACTTTGCCATCATTACTCTAGACTTTGCGGATTCCTGAAGAGGGGTTGTGCCCGATAAAGCATGAGCTCTCTGGAGCTAGCCTGCCAGCCTAGGCTTCCATGGCTCCAGCGTGCCGCTCTCTGTGTAGTCCCAGAGGGCCCATGCACTGCGCTTCAGTATTCTCGTGATCCTTAACTCTGAGCTCAAACTGCACTGCCTGTGGTCCTGGAGCCACAGATGGGCTCACGGAGATAGAAGGGCCAGGAGCTGGGAGGCATTTTTGCTGTAATTCCATATTTTAATTGAAATTTTGGAATACGTTAAGTGAAATCAGTTATTGAAACTTCTTGCTAAAATAAATCTTAAGGATTAACCATGTCCCTATGTTTATAGTTGAATTTCCAAGACATGACAGATTCTTAAGAAGCATAATCTGAACAATGTTAAGAACTCCTTACAAACAGAAAATTATTAAAAGTAAAAAAGATTCAACCAAAAAGTTGTAGCCAAACTAGCTACAATTTACAAAATAAAACTTATAAAGTTTCCATAATATAAAATTTGAAAAAAAATATAATTTGAAAGATTTAGCATATTCAAATTGAATTATATTAAAGCACTTTTCTCCAAAGAAACTGGTGTCAAATGTCTTAGTTTCAAAAGGGAGCAAACTAAGGCTAAATCAGTTTAAAATGCCAGATAAGAAACTTAAATGAGAAGTAAACATAGCCTGATGGGAATGTTCATAAACAATACATAATACTATCAGTTGCCCTAATGCTATCTAATTCCCCTGTAAGTGTTTGGAAATGGAGAGATCCCTATTCATTTGGAGTTGTTTAAGTTTAATCTTGCCTAAAAATAAAACTAAAAACCCTCTCAGGACGTCATACTTTTTATAAGGCTGTGTTAGGACTGATTTAAATCATCACCTCAAAAGAAGGTAGGTCATTCTAGAAGCTTATATTTATATTATATTTTTGTCTTCAATCCAAAGGCAATGTGTGGTAGATTCTAAGAAAAAAGGTTGAACCATTAAGGACTTTGATGTTTATAAACAATTTGACGATTACTAGAACTCTTCTATGATTACTCAGAACTGTAAGAGACCAAAGTAATACAATGAAATGATTTTTGGTAAGGTAAGAAATAATACAAACATATTTTAGGGATTCTTTAGGGGTTGTATATTTTGTTCTCAGACTATTACAGCTGTGCTGAACGAAAAATGACATAAAGGTGACACCATAATAAAGAAAAAAATACGTACATCTGATTTATGACGTATTAGAACTGGTTAGTTCTCAGGAAAACTAAGATTAAATTTTTGGGAAAAAGTGATTGTTGTTTCTTTTATTATTCTAAGAAATAAGTTTTCTTTGCCTATTGTTTTATGAGGTAGAGAGGCCTGTTGTACTTTACCAAAACATCTCTGGCAGTCGGGCTTCCCATAACATTCAGAAAGACTGTTGAGCACATTTAATTCATCCATCTGTTACTCAGAAGCAGCTATTGTAATTTACAATTCTGTGAGCAATTTGATTACTAAGGTGTTGAATTAGTGATGTTTGTTTTGTATCATTTGAATTTCAAATGTGTCTCTCTAATGTATTTTCATAGCTACATTAGTTAGATATTTCAGCTAAATAAAGCAAGTTCACAAAGAGCAATTCATTCTCACTTAAATGCCAAATGACACACATCAATACAGATACTCCTCACTAAGCAAACAACTCCCTTATTTCTGCTTTATTACTATGGTGTTATTTCGTTCAATAGATATATAAGAAATTGAACACATTTTTCTTCAACAAACATTTTAGAGCGATTTTAGAGAAAACCCAGTCACCAATAAGGTCAAATTCAACTCAACAAAGTAAATCATAAGAAAATTTTAACCTAAGAAAAGCTATAAAGATAGAAGAAACTATATCAAAGAATTAAGGTGTTCTTTAAGTAAACAAATGTCAGGCATGTGTACTTCTCTCGGGGCTTGAAGAAAATCTTACTGAAAAAAAGTGTTAAAATATGCATTTGAAGGTGAGTACAAGTGGAACCCATTCTTCAGGTCTTGTGTCTATTTGCTTTTTATTAATATACTTTGATTTGGATACTTCGGATTGTTTTATCTTGAGGTTCACTGATTTTTTTTCTTTTGCACTTTCTAATTTACTGCTAATACATCCTGTGTATTTTTCTTTTACTACATTGTATTTCCATATCTAGTTCAATTTGAGTCCTTTTTGTTTGTTTCTCGTTTACCACTTTGTCACACTTCTATTTTTGTCTTAATCATAGGAGCATATTAATATTGTATGGTTAACAATACTGTCTTCATATGTAATTATTTATATTATTTCTGGCTTTTTTCTTATTGATTGGTTCTTCTTCTAATTATGAACTATATTTTCCTGTTTATTTGCAGGCCTAGTAATTTTTTATTATTCTTGGACATGGTGAATTTTATGTTGCTCCTTGCTAGATTTTGTGGTATTGATAATAAAAAAAATTTTCTGATATCTATCAAAATATATTAATATATATGAAAAGTATTTATATCAGAAAATAAATTCCAGAATTATATTAAATCTATACTACATATATGGTCAATGGATTTACAACAAAGACTATAATAAGGCTACTGAATGATAAAGGATGGTCTTTTATAAATTGTACTGGAACAATAGAATATCATTATGGGAATAAAAAATATCAACATTACTTCACACTAACATACAAAAATTAACTCTGGATAAATCGTATGCTTAAACGTAAAGGGTCATGCTAAAAGCATCCAGAAGCAGAAAAGAAAAAGTATCTGTGTGACCTTGGCATAGGCAAAAATTTCTTAGCTCATACACCAAAAACACAATGCATAAAAGAAAAAAAAGTAGTCTTTAACAAAAAGAAGATCTTTTTCTTTTTGAAAGATACACTAAAAAAATTAAAAAGAAAGCCAGAAATTGGGAAAAATATTCACAATATGTACGTTATATAACTAACTTTTATCCACGGTGTATAGAAAACTTTTACAACTCACTAATAAGAAGATAATAAACTCAATAAAAAATGGGGAAAAATTTGAAGACACTTCATAAAAGAAGAATTATGAATGACCAAGTTGCACAAATCATTAATGGTCATAGAAAAATCAAAATAATCCACAGTTATCTATATACCTATTAGAATGGCAAAAGTTAGAATGAGTGATAAAACCGGAGGTGGCAAGGAAGTGGGAACTCCCATACGCTGCTGATGAGGCTGGAAGTGGTACAACTAGTTTGAGAAACAGTCTTGCAGTTTCTAATAAAAGTAAACCCCTACCATATAACCCACTCACTCTCTTCCAAGGCATTTATCTATAAGAAATAAAAATATGTCTGCACAAATATTCACATACAAATGTTCACAGCAGCATTATCACAATAGTCAAAATGGGGATCAACTCACATGCTCATCAGCTGTTGAACAGCTATATCCGTTGTGGTATATCTGTGCAATGAAGTGTTAATACTACCCAGCAATAAAACAGAACAAACTATTGATAGAAGCAGCAACATGAATGTATCTTAAAATCGTGCTGAGTTGCCTGACACCAGATACAAAAGGTTCTATCTATAAACTTTACATAGAATTCTAGAAAAGGAAAATTGCTACGGAGTGACAAAGTAGTTCCTGGTTTCTTGGAATGGAAGAATGGATGGATGGAATCCATCCTGGCGTGAGGATGAGAAGCAAAAGTGAGCAGGGGAGCCCTGAGGGGAAATTTCTGGATCTTGGATTTGGTGGTGATTTTAAAGGAATGTATATCTGCCACATTTGTGAGAGTTTAATATTTAAATGAGTGCAATTTATTATACATAATTTATGCCTCATTACATTTGCTATAAAGGAGATACATGTGTGTAATAAATCAACAAAGCAATGAGCAGAAGATTGACAAGAATAATGATGAGGAAAAAGAGTAAACAGCATAAAAGAGACAAGAAAACTACTTTGTTCTGATCAGTCATCAAAAAAAAAAACTGGGGGAAATGGAAAACATTCTGCTTGATACATAATATAGACTTGCAGATTTATACAGGGATCTTCCATTGTCAATATTTATAAGAATCTTTTTTCCTCCATTAACTTAGATATTACTTTTCTTTCAACAAAATATTAAAACAATTTGAAAAATTTCTAGGCTCTGTTCAAGGCACCAACATGGTAAGGGGTTATTACAGTTAGTTCAGATTCTACTCTGTTGGTCTAGTATAGTCATTCTGTAGTTCATATGGAAAGGGCTAAATTTGTAGCATAAATACACGAATACATTCATGCTAACAACATGAATCCAGCAGAGAACACAGTGTATCCAGTTCATAAATTTGTGCACAGGTAAGACAGTGTTACAGTTGTAAAATATGTATAGTGGATCCACCTTTTCTTAGATTATGACATATTTACAATATGTAATTTTCTTTAGAGATGTACCGTGACTAAATTATAGTCTGCTTTTGCTCCAGTGCCTCGAGGAAAAGATGCATCTAATTCATCTTGGTTTAGATTGTTCTAGTGAAATATGTTAACTTAGAAATTTTTCCTGTGAATTTTATTCTGTGTGAATACCAAAGCAAATATGGGAAATTGATTTTCACCAGTACAGAATGCATAGTCTGAAAGCTTAGAAAATATATGAAGTACAAAACTGAACATTCCAGAAAAATCTTTGCAGTGAAGTCACATTACGCATATGCCAGCAAATCAGGTTTAGGAAGAAAAAATTCATGTAAATACAGCAACATACTGTTGCAGTATTAAAATTACCACAAAGGGAAATCACAAATATATAATTATAACTATGACTTCTTATGTACTGAGGCATGTGGTAGCATGCGCATTTAGCCACTCCATTGGACACAGATTAAACACACATGGAATGTGAGTTTGTGAGGAAAGGAACATGTATGGTTTAGGAGAGGACATCTGTCTGGCTCCCTACAAAGCAGTGATTCTCAGGGTTTTACAAAAGAACTAAGGAGGCTGATTATTCAAATTTCCCACCCTTCTCCCACTCCCTGCACTTCTAGAATATCTTCTACAACATGACAAATATATTAATTCATCATGTGAATTAACACCCCATGTTGGGGAGAGAATACAGCTAACATTTATTATCTTCCCTGTGCCAGGCAATAACAGATTTTTATATTCATTAACACTGATAGAGCTCTAACAGCAAAGTGCTTTACAACACAGTAACTCATTTACTCCTCAAAAAGCCCTGTAGACTGGTGGTATTAACATCATTTCACAAATGATGAAACAGCCAGTCACTGAGAGGGCAGGGATTTGAGGTGAGATCATTTTTCCCCCTCCACCATACTGCCTCCTAGTGGACCAGGCGCTTTATACATGTGTCTTTATTGACAAGTGAAAATTGTGTATGTTTATGGTATACAAGGTGATGTTTTGATACATGTATACATTATGGAATGATTAAATCAATCTAAATAACATATCTATCATCTCACATATTTAACATTTTTTGGTCTGTTAGGAACATTTAAAACCTACTTTCTTAGCAATTTTCAAGTCTACAGTGTATTAACCATGGTCACCTTGCTGTGCAATAAATCCCGAGAACTTAGTCCTCCCGTCTAACTGAAACTTTGTGCACTTTGACTAATATCTCTCCATCTCCAACCCTCCCACCAGCCCCGGACAACCACTATTTTACTCTCTGTATTCCATTTTAGATATCTTAAATCATTTAATTCTGACAATAATATTATACTCACCAGAGACCGCTATGATCTAATGCATAGAACATAGGACTTATAATAACAATATCAGCATTTGAGACAGGAGTCTCCTTCTTGCTGTGTGATAGTGTGAAAATTACTTAATCTCTCTTAGCTGGTTTTCCTTATCTATAATATGGGGAAAAGCACTGTTTTGTCTCTTTTGGGGGAAGTCATAGAGATTAAAGGAAATATTCAAGGTTGAAATGCATTGGAACTGTAAGGGTTATGATAATTTAATATAGTTATTTTTTTTATAACGTAGCCCATGAAAATGACTGTAATTGTGCAAATGTTTTTCCAAACAGAAACATCCCCCTGAGTGCCATGTTAAAACTTCATTACTTCTTTTTAAGGATTAAGAGCTCTGAGGCTCTCGAAGTTTTGTGCTGAAAGTTTTCACTCCTTCTTTGTACTCCTGGTTCCAGAAAGGAGATTTCAAGTACTAAACACAACCCTCCAGATACAGGTTGAACAATAGAGTGTACACTGATTTGTTCAATTAGCATATCACATCATATCTCATTCATAGCACATCAGTTGTGCTGGATGCATATTTTTATTTATAAAGCCCAAGCCATTAACATTTTGGGAAGTCTCATCTCAGGGATAGTGGATTTTGAACTTGTTGCCAACCAAAAAGTCAAGTTTTCTTTCATACGAACTGCTGATGTTACAGTTTTACAGCACTCGCAGACAATTGTTTGGATGGTAGGTCAGTATAATTTTGGGGAAGGATCTGTGTAAATTCTAAATTTTATTCTTAAGTTAATGATTTCTTAATTAATTAATTTGCTATAGGCCTACGTTTGGTCGCAGCAACAGGAATTGTAAAAATCCAAATAACCCCAAATGGTATTTGCATCAACGATAAGTAGAATGACTGCTTCTTATGTAGTCTTTCTCCTCCGTGTAGAAACAACAATGCTGCCTTTCAACCAGTGAACCATGAAGAGCAGTAAAACATCTTAATTTTATAGCTCTGTCCTTTGTGTATTCTTCCATGTATAATGCTTGAACTAGAGTCGAGGGAGTAAGAGAGGAGGTGCACTCCATTTCTTACAAGGATAGCAATAAAACTCTCACTACATTTTAAATGGCTTGCCTGCAAAGGCTATGCTTTGCAATAAACCATTTCACTTTCTTTACCCTCCTCCTGAAATAATAAGCTATGCTTTCTTGTATATTTTATTCTTCGCAGCTCTGGTGGAAAAATGTTCATTATGCCATCATATATCTGAATTAGGGAAAACATCTCTGAATCCTGCATTTAATTTTTGGGTCAGGTTTATAAGAATCGTCACCCAATGCATAGAATTACTCTCTAAACCAATTGGAATGGTCTGTGAGACTTTAATAATTAACAATAATACTTAATTTCTTTTTATATGCCATTAAAGATGTGGCTCACATGATAAGAACATGGTATCTGAAGTGGAGGCTAAGTTGTGATTTGGCTGCAAATGATGAGGAAAAGTCTCAGTGAATTATTAACATTAGGGCATCTTCCCTTGAGAAAGGTAATAATTTACAAAAATTCACAGACTATTATAAAAACAATAAAAATCATGCACACAGTTAAATATATTTTAAAAGTTATATATCAATTCAAAATAGCCATTATAATAGCTCTGCTATCAATTGGAGGATAATATTCACATTATGATATTAACAGAAAGGATCAGAAAGATATAGAACTGTTTGTGAAAAAAATGCAGTCAATCAAGATAGGGAAAAAATTAACTTGAAATATGGCAAGATGTTTAATTAAAAGAGCTAAGCCTTCTAAACAACTGTGATGTCCTTGTCAAAATTAAAATAAACTCTGCTTTTACGTGTGTGGCATGTAGAATAAGAGCCCCTCCCACCCTGGCTCCAAGATTTCCATGTCGTTATGCCCAGATTTTGAGAGTATGTTACCTTGCGTGGCAAAAAACAAACAAACACCAAAAAAGCCCACAACATTTTGCAGATGGGAATAAGTTAAGCATTTTGAGATGAAGAGGTTAGATTCTGGATTATCCTGATGGTTCCAAAGTTATCACAACAGTCCTTGTAAGGGAAAAAGGGAGGCAGGGGGTGGGTAATTTTCTATAGCAACAATAGGAAACTAGTATAATGTTAATTTAGCTCTAGAATATAAACTTATTGAATACTAAAATGATGTCAATATTAATTCTTCTATGAATCATGAATATGATAACTTTACACAACGAAAGCAAATGCTTTTTTAATAAGGAGTCAACTAGGGGTTTTAGATCTCTTGGAAGTTTAGGAACTAAAATTCCGTTAAAATTCTTCATTATTGGATTAGGTGTTAGCTTTCTATACGACAGCCTCCAACTCAACTTCTACAATAATAGTGATGTAAATTAGTCTTGCTGGTGACCTAAAAAACTGTACTACCAACTCTATGGGAAGGAATTTGTAGTCATAATAAAATGCCAAGAATTCCCTATATGAAAATTATTTCTCCTTAAAAGATATTTTTTATATTAAGCTATGATCAGAAGCCAGAAGGAGCCAGGCATTATAGTAATGAGTTTAAACTGTTGGAAATTTTAAATTAGAAGTGTATAACCATATAACTCTGTGAGATTTCACCATAATTGCAAATATTTTATATCATGTTATATGGACTCATAGCTTTTAAACATTTTTAAACTATTATTATATTTTAGCACTGCCACGAAGCTTATGAGATAGTTAATAAACATCTTGAAACCCATTTACACTAGCACATTTCAATGAAAGTATTTCCAGTATAATAGAATGTGATAGGATTGATTGCATTGCTAAATGTAAATAGCACTTTAGGCTGAAGTTGCATCTCCCATGAAAGATTAAAAACAAGCACCTTGTCAAACTTTGCTATTAGGGAACATATTTAAAAATGTAGCGTGCATGATTTATTTTACAAGAAAGTGAATGTTAGCATATTTTAGAACTATAAATGATACTTGTTTGTGTGCATAGTTTTTTAAAAATCCATGACTGTAAAGCTTCCTGGCTTATTGGATATGCGTCTGAAACATTTTCTTGTCAATAAATTTTGACTTGTCAGATGTTGGTATTAACTTCACATCTTGTTCATTGACTCATTTTTTAAAACTTTTATAGGAAAAGAAACATGTAATGCCAAACTTCACAATCCTTTGGTGCTATCATCTGAATGTTTGTGTCTCCCTCCCCCAAATTCATATGTTGAAACTTAATCCTCAATGTGATGGTATTTCGGAAATGAGGGTTCCTCCCTCATGAGTGAGTGGGACAAGCGCCTTTGTAAAGAGGCCTCAGAGAGCTGTCTTGCCCCTTCTGCCATGTGGGGACCTACCAAGGACATGCCATCTGTGAAGCAGAGCGTGAGCCCTCATCAGACATCAGTTCTGCTGGCATCTTGACCTTGGACTTTCTAGGTTCCAGAATTGTGAACAATAAATTTTTGTTATTTACAAATTACCAAGTCTAATGTATTTTGTTGTAGCAGCCCAAATGGATTAAAACATTTAGTGTCCATGATTATATTTAGAAATAAAAAATTTCCTTAAATATAATGACTTGTGGGGCTGTTTGAGAACAAGATATAATTATACGTAGGATTTTTAGAAATAACCTTACTTTCCAGCCCACTTGTCTCCAAATCAAGTTTGTTGTTTACTTTGTTTATCTGATGTGTTTACATCAAAACAAGTAGATAGATGGCACCTAACTTGTAAATCACTGTTTCTTTTTTTTTAATTTACAAAACTGAACCCTGAAAATTTTTAGAAGTCCTACAATTTACTAGGTTTTCAGATCTAAGTCTATCTCACACGTTGTTTAAAAATATATTTCTTATTAATGGAAGAAAATATATAAAGTGATATGGAATTTCATAGGTATGTGTCCCGACCCGCGGATACGTTCGCAGAACCTGGAGGAGGGAGTGGGAGTTGGATGGGACAAGAGACACAAGAGATGGAGACAAGACAGTATTCTGATCAAGTCTCATTTATTGAGCGTAAGGTCACAGCTTTTATAGACAAGAGAAAGGGGACCGTCCAGTCATAATGCAAATTAGGCGAAAAAAGACTGACCAATCAGGAAGCATTTGAGGAGTTACAGCTTGCAGTTCTCAATTAGGTCTGGATATGTAAATGAGGCATCCAAAAGCATCCAATCAGAGGGATAGTAAATGCAAAGACACGTCATTGGCTGTAAAGCAAAACTTACCATTCTTGGGAAACAGAAACTTAACTTCAGCTATGAGGGGGAGGGTAAGGCTCAGGCATAGGAAATCAAGGCTATGGCCGGGCCTCTTGGCTCCAGACACTTGGGATTGAATTTAGAAGCAGGGAGAAATGTTACAATTCTTTTAAAGTCATAAAGTTATTCTAGCTACATACTCAGGCTACTAAAACTTAAGCGTTGTCTTTACAAGCCAGCAAGATTCACAACATGATTAACTCTGAATATTATCAACTTTAGCTATATGTGTATCCATATTTATTAGGATTTGGATAACTACAATTAAGTTGCATCACAGAAATCATGCCCAGCATTCTCTGTCATAAAATAAAATTCTGAGATTTGAAAAACACAAACTCACCAAAGATATAGAAGACATAAGGCCATCCTATGGTCTGGCAGAGAAGACCACCAACAAGGAGAATGATGAAAGACCCAAGCACTGACCCTGAACAGAAGACGCAGGATGTTCTGGATGAGAAGGTCAGTCTTGGGACTCCGTGCTTTCTATAGAGCTGAGTTGTACAATGATTGAAGGTATGATCTTCAAACAAGACTACTTTGGTTCAAATCCTGCTCCTTCACTCAGTAGCTGTGTGATCTTGGACAAGGTATTAGTCTATTTGTGTCTCAAATTCTATTATAGAAATAATTACATATAGCTGACTTATAAGATTATTCTGAGGCTAAAATGAAGTTAGTATATACAAAACATAAGAACATTTAGTGCATAGAAAGCATTCAGTTATGATTAAGAAAGTACAGGATAGTGATTTAGAGCAAGGACTCTGAAGACCAGAGTAATCAGAATATAAGATGTTGGTTCTGGTGATAGGCCTTTGCTGAGCACTCTCAGACATATAAGGTGAGGATTAGGGTATCAGTTACCTGATGCAGCAATAGAAGTGAGCTGACTCCTTTCCAGTGGCGGAGCCCATTTGACCCAAATTGAAAACTGACCTGTTAATACCATAACCTGGGAGGAGGGGGGAGAAATTTCATTCTTGGACATCTGAGGTCATTTTGAAACTATATTCTGCTTATACTTGGAAAATATCTTGGTACCTGGGCTATGCCTTGGACAACCCGAAGAACAATGAGCAAGGCCACTCCAGCATCTGCTGCCAGTGGAATGAAGAGGGTCAGGACTGAGGAAATAAACAAACCAGCACCAACCACATATTTGGCTCCAAGTATTCCAGCCATGTAGCCAATGGGTATTGGAGCCAAGAATGAGCCATAGTTCAGGCAGCTGAGGATGATTCCCTGGATTTCAGGACTCCAGTCATATGTAGGAGCCTAGATGACAAAGAAATTTTCACTATTTCGTTAGACAGTTGACAATTTTTTTTGTGAGGACTTAAGAGCCAAAAAATAATTGGCAGTTCTCTTTCCTTTTACCTCTTGAATTCCTTCAATATACCAATTTCATAAAGAAAAAATCCTAAATATATGCCCAACACACTCTTTCACCCCTCCCTGACACAATTAACAGACCAATTAAAATATGAGAGTCTGTAAAGAAAGAAAGCCTATAAAGAAGAAAGCATCACAGGCAAAGTAATAAAAATATATGTGGAAGGAAGGAAAAGAAAGTAGACTTAAATCTGTGAAACATATTTTGTGGTGATTTTCATCATTGCAGGGGAAGAATTTAATGTCCACTAAATGGTAAAATCTGTTTTCCTTCATTCTAACTTAGTCCCTGGTTACACTCATAGACACTAAGAAGGGGTATAACCTCCTTACATATTATACATATATAATACATATTATACATATATACTACATATTATATTCCTGTGCTATTCCTGGCACATAGTAGATGACCAATAAATATATACTAGGTAAATGAATTTCACTCTTTAATTAGGTAACCCTTTAAGCCAGATCATTTGAGTTAAAGAAATGGTCCAGTGTTATTAAACTTACCACTGCCTTAAATCCCTTTAGAGTTTCATTCCAGTAGTGCTGGGACTCAGTGGAGGGCATTTCTGTGGAGGCATTGGGCTGGGAGGGTGGAGCTGTGTTGTTCACCATAGCTGGGATGGCAATGCTCAAGTTCATTTGTTGGGTGTAAATCGAAAAATTACAGAGCTGCAAGATGAGGGCCATCCCATGTCGGAATGAACAAAAGCCTAAGAGGAGAAGGGCACAAAAAGTCTTATAATCAGAATGCTTTTCTCCCACCCTTCCTAAGTCTGGAAGAGGGAAAAGATTGGTGTCTGTCTGCAATACAGAAGTATAGGGAGAGCAGATATTGTTCTGTACGTGTGTAGTGGACCCCGGTATCCCTGGGAGGTAGTGGGGGAGGTGGCTCCCCTCAGAAACATTGCTCAAGCAGAGACTTGAAGAATGTGTGGAGTTGGTCAGAGCAAGCATTAGGGAACAGCTTTACAAGCAGGGGTCCTGGGATGAGCAGATGAAAGTGAGAATAGAAAGAAGTGGATTTAGAGAAAGAATTGGCTGGAAGTAGTGACTGATTATATATGAACAGTGAGAGAAGAAATTGTTGGAAATGACTTCCAAGTGCCCTGCTTGGGCAGCTGGGATAGTCTGAAGTGCCATTTATAACAGGAGAACATGAAAGATAAACTTGTTTAGGGTCTGGGCAGAGATGAAACTTGAAAGATAACGGCTAAGGTTAGATTATAGAAGTTAAATAACTTCATATTAGTATTGTAATCTGTGCTTACACAAAATTTGCCTGTGTTCCATAAGCACTGTGGAAGTATCCCTGTGGCTGAATCCAAATACATTAGTTTGACAATAGCTTTAAGTGTTGATCAACTATCTCCGTAGAGAAATCTCAGTGGTAGTATGTGATCACTGCTCAAGGTATGTTAGTGACCTGATTCCTGACTCCTGAAAGAAAGCAAAGCTCTTGGAGTGGCCAGCGTGATTTCCTTTTGCATAGTGATTCTCCTGCTAAGTTCCAGGAACTGACAGATCCTCACCTTTGGTTTACCTCTGAGAGCATTCAGTCAAAATCCCCTCCTCCCACACCATTCAGAAAAATTCACATTGGAATTTTCATTAATGTCATATTGATATGACAGATTAATTATGAAGGATTGCCACATTTATAGTATTGTCTTCTCCTTGCCAAGAAGGGATGCCTACCCATGTACTAGTATTCAAGTCTTTTACTCCGTCCCAGGGTGGAATTTTAGAATTATCTTTAGTTAAGGCCCACACACATTTTGTAAAGTATTTTTTATTATTTCTGTAACTGAGTTCTTTTGCCTATCATTTCTGTCAGGGTTTTCCTCCCCTTTGGTTTTGATTAAGTAAATAAATAAAGACACATTATGTACAAATAATGGAAAAAATAGTTGAGTATACTTACCATTTGCAACACTTACTTCATTCTCTTGGGTACTTTCATTCACTGGCATTTTCAAAACAATAGGAATGGTGAGAGTGGGCATTCCTGCTATGTCTGAATTTACCTGCTATGTCTGAATTTACTGAGAATGCTTCCGACATTACACTGTTAGGTGGTACACTGCTGGTTGTTGGAGTGATATGTACTTTAATCACATTAAACTATTCATTTTCCATTTTTAAATATTTTTATGAAAATGCATGAGTTTTATCAAATGTATTTCAATCCTGGAATCAAATACCTGGATTCTAATCCCAGCTGCCCTACTTACAGTTGTGTGTTCTGGGACAAGGTACTGAGCTCTCTGTGGCCCCCATATTTCACTTGCAAAACATGATTAATAATAGAGCCTACCTCAAGGTACTGTGATGACAATTGAATAAGTAAATTCATTATAATTATTATTAGTAATAGCCAACTATCCTTGCATTCTTGGCAGGATGTCTTCTTATTCTTAATAGGTTACTTTTAATGAAAAAACATGATTTATTTGCTAATATTTTAGCTAGAATCTTATTTAGCATATATAAGTGAGCTTAATTTGTAGTTTATGTGTGTTTTTTTTTTTTTTTTACTATACTATACTTTTAAGAAAGTTATAAGTTTTCCACCTCAATCTATGATCTGAAGTATTTTAGGTACGTATTTTAGGTACATTTTCCTTTTTCTTAATAAACTTTTAATTTTTGAAGAATTTTTAGATTTATAGAAATATTGAGTTCCTGTATACTTCATACAAAGTTTTCCCTATTATTACATTAGTATGATGCATTTGTCACAATTAATAAACCTACACTGATATATTTTTATTAACTAAATTTCATACTTCATTCAGATTTTGTAGTTTTTACCTAATATCATTTTTCTGTTCCAGAATCCCATTCAGAGTATACTTACACTTTATAGTTAGCTATCATCTCTCCTTGAGTTTCTCTTGGCTATGACAGTTTCTCAGACTTTCCTTGTTTCTAATGACATTGACAGTTTGAGTACCAGTCAGGTATTTTGTAGAGTGTCCCTTAATTGGGATTTGTCTGATATTTTTCTCAAGATTAGACTGGGATTATGTGTTTTTGAGAGGAAGACCGTAGAGGCAAACTGCCATTCTCATCACATCATACCAAGAATGCACACTGTCAACATGTTCCTTGCTGTCAATGTTGACCTTGATCCCTTGGCTCGAGCTAGTGTTTGTCAGGTGAAATTACCCTTTTTTCCCCTCCTTTTCCTTTTAATTTTTTGTATGAATTAACACATACAAATGTACTCTGAAAGAATTCATATGCACCAGTCTATACTTAAGGAGTGAGGAGCTATGCTCCATCTTCTTAAGGTAGGATGTCTACATAAATTATTTGAAATTTTTCTGCACAGGGTAGATAGGCATTTTCTGCTCCTTAAAAATCTCATATAACTTTTCTAGTTAAACTACCAGGACATTTTTGTTTGTTTTAAAAGGGATAGTTTTTTGACAATTTTCTCCATTTCTTACATGTTTTTTGACATGTATAATTTTTCTTATTTTTCTGTATTCAAATTTATAAATTTATACTTTCTAGAAATTATAGTTTCTAGAAAAGTATACTATAATTAAATTATATTTAAAAGATTAAATCTTTTAATAATTAAATTTTATAATTAATCATAATTATGTTATGATTATATAATTAAATTTATATAATTATAAATTAAAATTTCTAGAAAATCATTTGCTTACCTACTTTCTCCATAATTAGCATATTATACACTTTAAATGCTTCTGTCTCCTATATTCTCATAATTACTTGTTGTATTTAATCTCTCTGCTTGATTAATTTGAGCAGTGGATTGGTGGTTTTATTGCCATGAATGGCATCTTCTTTATCAAAGTGCTTATATACATTTTTCATTTTAATTTCCTGCATGATTTGAGTTCACATTATTTTCTACATTTAAGTTGTCTGTTTTATTTTTCTACATACTTTCATTGAGGTTGTAGACTCAGTGGATTGGATGTTTAATTAACTAGCTTTCTTTTATTATTATACAATCTTCGTTTACTTCCCTTCCTCACATTCATCATCTTCTGATTCACTATCTTGCTACCCTTTTCATTTTTCATGACTTTTTCAAGCCTCAACTTCATGTCACTTGATTTTCTATAGTGATAATTTCTCTACTTACTGCTGCTTAGTTCTACTTTAATTCTACAGTGACATTTTTTCCTTCTTAGTTTATTTTCTCATCTATGGGGGACTGCTTTCACTTTCTCCTGTTGATTTACTCTAAGCTTTATTGTTATTATTATTAAGAACTTGAAATTGGAGATGAAAATATGCTTCAATTTTCCTGAAGTAAAGTAAGCACAGTTGTGTGATATAATGGCTAATAACCATTCATGTGAATTTGGCTGCTGCTTCTTTGTACCTGGATGATTTAGATAAATTACTTATTCCCTCTGTGTCTGAGTTCTGGCTCTTATAAAATGGGGGTGATGTTAGTAGTACCTTCCTTAAAGGATTGCTAAAAGGATTCAATGAATTAATGTATACAGGTGCTTAAAACAGTACCTAAAATACATGTGGTCCACCCCTACAGCCTTGCTCTGTAAGGCCAAACATGTTTGACTTTGTTCTCATGTGTTGAAACCCCAGCACAAGGCCACCTTTGCTGCTTTGAGGTCATGTCATGCAGTGGTGTATGTGGGCGGGAGGGAAGAAGATGTCAGGGAATTTTTTTTTACCAATTTAAGGGAAGCTAACTCCTCTTTTAATCCTGCAATGACACTGCAAAATTTGGGGGAAAATCCCTCCAAATTTCTAAGTTGATTTCTGTAGTCACTCATATTTTCCTCTCCTCTGTTGCACTGGCTCCCTGAAGCTAAGTTGCAGATCTCTGGAAAGACTGGTGAACTGTGACAGGAAAACTCCAGGATGTGGGCCCATGTATGCTTCACCCAGCACATCCACATCCCAGCACTGCAGACCCTTGAGGGGCTCACTATGCCTGTGGTCTGTTCAGCTTCTAGACACTGCCACTCCAAGCTGGAACATGAGCTAAAGCTCCACAGCATCTTCCTCTTTCTTCCTATGACGCTGCACCATGCTTCAGTGATGGGAGTTTTGTCAGCTCTTGGCATCCTCTCTCAATAATTATAATAATATAATTTATATTATTATAATAATAATTATATAATAATATAATTTTTTCCAAATTATATTAAATCTAACGGCAAGCCTTGGAGTCTGTAGTGTGTGGTAGGAATGATTCCCTAGTTTCAACCAAGATGGAAGTACTTTCTCAAAGCATTGTGCTTGTTTTATTTATTTCCATGGCTTTCAGAAAGGGGTTCTATTGTAAATTGGCCTTCAGGTGCATTCTTCCCCATAGGCGGGAATATATCCACCTCCCTGTGGGCTTTTTTGATTGGGAGAGAAGCAGCTTTCCCTGATATTGCTTATTGATTCTCAGTGCTATCCCCACTCTTCTGTGGTCGCCGCAGTAATAGAGGGGCAAATACTTGGAAACCACAATCCTCAGATGACCATGTAAGCATGATTCCATTCAGATTCTACTAATAAGGCCATCCTGGCACAATTTGGAAGGCTGAACTCAATGAGAAAATGTTATGTTCCAAAGGAAGCTGCAGGCAGGTGAGTGAGGATCAGTTGTGGTAAACATGGGATTTTTGCCTGTGACTTTGGGTGTCCCCCGGAAAACTGCCCACATAGCTGGGATCGTGTCTCGTCCTCCATTTCTGGATTTCCTGAGGGTGGCCAACCTGACTTTTGTTTCCCCAGTGTTCCAAAAGCTATGGAATCATCCAGTCCTTTACATTAAACTCCTTTCTTCTTGAAATACCTAGACTGGCTTCTGTTTTTCTAATATAACCCAGACTGATATAGCAGCTCCTGGGCCTCTGGGAGATAAGAGAATCAAAGGTCAATGTGGTGTCTGTCTCCACCCCAGCCCCACAAATCCTTAATTGAGCCTGATAAGGACCACTGACCTTCCAGCAGAACCTCAGGACCCAGCTTTCTTCACTCAGGGTCTCTGGGGATATATGAGCATAAATAGTTCTATTGTGTGACCAGGTGACCAGATGGGGCATATAATGGGAGAAGGGGCATTTCTCCATACCTCATGGAACCTGGATTTGGTTCTCTTGAGTGTCTTGGAAGCACAGCAGTGCCAGCAAAACATCAGTAACCTTTGAGGGCACTAACACCCAGAGGAAGCCCCAGGAGTCTGATACAGAGGACCTGGGCATGGGCTGGAGAAAGAGATAAGAGGAAAGCTGATTTTGAACGTAAACTGATGAAGCCATCAACAGGGTTTATTCCTAAGCACTATGAGAAATATTAATACTTGCAGATGCAATTAAATAACAAAAATAACCTGGTAAGCCTGAGGAGTAGCTGGGGTTCTGCCTTACCAGGTGAAAAGAAACTTCACAAAAAAGCATGAATGTTATTAGCATGATACCATTTGTAACAACAAGCTGGGGTTATAGAGGTATTGCCCAATACAGTTGTAGCTTCAGGAACAGTCACCAGAGGACTGAGCAGCATGGTGGGACAGATGTTTTAGAAGACTGGAAAAAACTGGAAAGACCACATATGAGTCCCATTTTAGACAAACTATAAATGAACATTCCAGTGACTGCCAGTAAGTGGACTGAGGAGGGGAACCTGTGTTAGCAGTAATGACAATAGCCAATGTTCATATGGTGTTTACTATGTGCAAGGTGTTGTTCTAAGTATTTATATTTTAACTAATTTAATTCTTGTGGTAATCCTGTGAGTTAGCTACTGTTATTATCATCCCATTTTTACAAATAGGGGAACTGAGATATAGGTAAACTTGCCTAAGGTCACACCTCTCATAAGTAGTGGAATCAGGATTGAAAACTCAATCTGGCTTCTAACCTATGCTCTTATCCAGTGGGCCATACTGCACTTTTTATGCAAATTTTATGCATATGTTCTTCATTTTACTGATTTTGAAGGAGAGAAAGAGGATTAGTACAGGATAATTTGGCCAATGGTATGGTACAATAGACTCTAAAATACTTAGAGATGGATAAGACCTTTACCAAGACCACTGGAATGATATTCATGCTGGGTCACATGGTGGTTGATTATAGGATGAGTATTAGCATGTATGTCTCCTTATTTCTTCTTTGTTAGATGAAATTAGAAGAAACTTCTTTTTCATGAAGGTATGCATACTCCCTAACATATAAACTATAATAGCTAAAGTGTTGGGTATCAAAAAGCATTGCATCTTGGTTAGTGTTTTGGTTTTTGAAGGCATTATCTTATGAAAAGCCTGTATCCTTAAGAGAATTAATGAATAACATAGTTATAAATCATTAAGTGTTTAGGGTAAAATAAGGTGTTGCACAGTTTTCCTTTTTTAGGGCATATTATGGAAAAGCACAAAGTTGCCATGTAGATAAGAGGCAGGAGGAAAGGTGACTTTTCTGTCATGGTAGAAAGGAAAAGCCCACTATTTCTGAGGCAGGTCTGGGTTCAACATGAGCAGAGATATCTCTAACAGGACATGGCCTAGACTTAGAATCAGACAAGCCAAGGTTGGTTTCCAGGTTTCCTACTTCGAATTTGCTGTGAATTTTTTCATTCATCTTTAAATAATATCATGATACCTGCCTCTCCTATATACCTTCAAGGTTTCTTATGAGAAATGAAATAATTATCAGTAAAAAATGTTTTGTAGCTATATAGAATTCTTGGCAATCGCTGGAAGCAAGAAGAATGCTGTATATCTAAACAACAGAAGTTAAGATGACATAGATCCTAGTTTTATCCACATCCAGATTCCTGTTCATGACTTACCTCTCCTGGAGGATTGCTGTTGAGCCACGTTTAAATTGCCATCATTGGAAATATCTCCCACTGTAGCCTTGATGGCTGCTCCAGTAGACATTTTGGTTCTCTCTTCCTAGGAACTGGCATTTACCTACCGAAATAAAAGAATACAAAAGCAAATACAGAGAAAATCTTACATGACACTGCCCTGATACTTTTAAAAATTAAGAGGAAATGTTTCTTGGTGGCAAAAGTGATAGATTAGGATTCAGGAAACCTAATTTGCCATCCTTTCACCAACCAACTGCCTGGCCATGGAAAGATCATAGTTACCATGGGTCCTAGAATCTGCCTCTCTAAAATAAGGGATCTGGCCTGGAATGCCTTGATAAATGGTAAGATTCTTTCTAGTTCTGTGTTCCCATGTCTCTAAACTGATATCACCATCAACTGAACATTAAAACATGACCATCTTATTTGAAATTTCATCTGGAAGATTTCAGTGGATTAAATTACCTGAAAAACTGTCTATCATAAACACCTGGATATATTAGATAAAATACAGCAAACATCCTTTTAAATACATAGCTCCAAAGATAGTAATAGATATCCTCAAAAGTTAGAGGTACGCACTAACTCTTTAGTGACCATGAGATTGGATCACAGAGGAGGCATCAATTTCAGTGATGTGGGGACTTGAGATCTACAGCTGCAGGGATGCCATTGCCAAAAAGGAGATTATAAGGGAGATCTTAAAATGAAGCCAGAAGCCTTGAAGGAGTTCAAAATTTGGTTAAAGGGGCTCTGCCTATTACAACATTAAGATAGTGACAACTCTCTACAGTGTCTTGAGCTCTGATTTGAAAACAAAAAGTCTCACCTGAAAATTCTGAAAATTCATAACTATGTTATAGAGAGTCGAAAATTGGAATTCGTACTATCTGCATTGTCTGAGAATGCATCCCCAGCTAAAAAACTAACCAAAGCATTGAGTCCAGGCTGATTTGCTCAACACAGGTCACACAGATTTACTACCAATGAAGCTCTACTTAATATGAACTCAAAATCCAAAGTTATAAACACTCAGAGAAGTGATCCATCCAAATCAAGTTCTCAGATTCAACATATAGCAGGCTTAGACTGCAGGGAACTTCCAAAATAGAATAAACTTATAAAGATATTATGTAAGTATGCTTAAAATAATTGAAGAAATATAATACGGAGTCTTAAACATAAGAAGATACCAAAAAGAAGCAGAAGATTTAAGAAAGAGACTATTTGAAATACAAAAGAAAAATTTAGGCATTGAAATTTGAAATTAAGTGACTAGACATAGCTAATGAAAGAATGAAATAGAAGGTAGAGCTATATAAATTATACAGAATAAAAAGCTCAGTGAGACAATAAGGGATGATAGCCAAGGGAGTGAAAAGGTCCAATGTATATTAAATGGACTCTAGAAGGAGAAAAAAAGAGAATTGAGGAAAGGCAATACTATAAGGAATAATAAATAGGCATTTTTCAAAAGAGATGAAACACAAGATTTTTCAGATTCAGGAATCATAATGCGACTCAAGCCAGAGAAGTAAAATTAGACATTAATTATGTCTAATTTAATTTACTTAGACATATCATAAAGAGACTATAGGACACAAAATGCACAAAACTTATTTTTAATAATAGATACACTAATCACTAATAGAAGGGGACAAATTTATTACAGCATGATGTCAGATAAGGAGTGGCATTTTTTAAACTTTGTCAAGATTATTTTAAAAAGACAAAATATAGGAAATAGGCAAAAAGTAAGGAATTATCAGCACAATATATAAATAGAGATGAAGAACAAACCAGGGAAAATGTGCTCTGCCTCAGGACATGGAAATTAAAAGAACAAGATCGTATTAGTTCTTACCTATCAGCTTTCATGAATATTTTAAAAGATTGTTATCACCAAGTTTAGACAAAAGTGTGGAAAAATAAGCTGTTGTTTGTGGTGAAGAACATGCCATTTCAAAATATACCAGATTGGCATAATGATTATTTTAAGTTGGAAACATTGAAGAAATTATAGTTTCAGAAAGGGCAAGCTGATTTGTCTCTTCCTGCATGCAGGAAGTGATAGATTCTTCTGGAAGGAGTACCCTCTTCATACCAGGACAAGAAAATAGCCCTTATCATCAGAGGCTTGGAACTGGAGACTGCAATAGACATGAATAAACATACTTTTCATTTTTTATTTTTTTAAGGGTTAAGGTCTCACTCTGTCACCCAGGCTGGAGTGCAATGGCCCTATCCTAGGTCACTGTAATCTTGAACTCCTAGGTTCAAGTGATCCTCTGGCCTCAGCCTCCTGAGTAGCTGGGGCTATAGGCACATGGATCCTCCCGCCTCAGTCTCCCAAAGTGCCAAGATTAGTCATGAGCCACTGTGCCCAGCCTGAAGAGACAAACTTCGCAAAAGTAACCCTTATCTTCCACCTGTTTTATACCCTCTCATATTTCTCCTAATGACTCCCCTAGAAATTACTGTACTTAGCCAGGTTTTCTTTGTCCTGTCATTTCTTCTCAAATTTATTGTTCTTTGTCTAAAAAGTTCAAGATTATCTTGCTGTAGCCACTCCTTCAGACTTCACTCTCTTGTGAAGATCCATCCCCATGTATGTGTAAAACTAATAAAATTTGTATGCTTTTCTGTTATTAATGTGCTTGGTGTCAATTTGGTTTCTAGATCCAGCCAAAGAGCCTACTAAGAACTAAAGGGGATTGGAGGTGATCTCTGGCTGCCCTGCAATGGAAGTCAAACTGCATTCTTCCACTTGATATTGCTGCTTCCTTGTGTGTAACAGAGACTAACAGATGTGGCCACACAGAATTGTATGTTCCAAGATACTCCTTGTAGCAATATTTGTAAAAGTAAAAAATCAGAAGCTAACTAATGATCATTAATATTTGTACGGTTAAAGTGCGTATATTTTCTGGGCTACTATACAGCCATCAGAAGAATTGGATCTGTATATAAAAGCATATAAAGATTTAAAAAACATATTAGATGGGAAAAGCAAATTGTAGAACAATTTTTAAATATAAGATAATTACATAAGTCAAACATACATACTGATATTGCATAATGTATTTTATGTGTATACATATGTTTAAAAGGAAATAAAAATTATAAAGAGAAAAATTACAACAGTAACACCATGAAAGCTCTCATCCACACTGTCCTGAAGTCTGCTTTTAAAATTAAGATATATATTAGTCCAACAATCCTGGTCATCTCTGTAGAAAGGAATGAGGAGGGCAGGAATGGCTACGCAGGAATGTAACTTTGTCTTTTGTGTTTAAATGTATTACAATAATAATGTATTTGTGAATTATTACTGGTATAAAAAATAAATTTAAAACAACATCAACAAAACACTGTCACAGTCAGGCATGGTGGCACACACCTGTAGTCCCAGCTACTCAGGAGGTTGAGACAAGAGGCTCTCTTGAGCCCAGGAGCTCAAGGGTATAGTGAGCTATGGTGACGTGACTCACTCCAGCCTGTGTGACAGAGTAAGACGTTGTCTCTAAAAAAAAAAAAAAGAAAAGGAAAAAAAGAAAAACAAAAACCTGTCACAAAATCTGTGATCCCAATCCATGAAATGTGGGACTCTTTGGTTCTGACTGACATCCTCAGAAACAGTGTATATGTGTGTAGGGATGTGTGTTTGTTGTGTGTGACTGGATGTTAAAACAGGACTCTCTTCTAACTTCAACTTGACTGAATACATACTATTTTGAGAAGAAAACAATAAGTTTTGCCCCTTTTCAGAATAGTGAGCAAGACCACCACGCAGGACTTAAGAAGGAGGAGGCTGTTGAGCCCACCTCAAGGGCACAAACAGTTGAGTTGAAGAAGTTGAGAGAGAATTTCTTTAGAGAAAGGTGCTGGCATTCTCCATCTCTTATTCACCCTGACTCCATAAAAAAAGGGGAGGAGGGCCCTCACTTCAAGTCACATGATAGGAGCTGCCTACAAGGAGATCATTTAGAGAGTCTGACGTATGTCCCCTAGAGGTTTGTGTGTGTGCGCACAGGCATGTGTATATGCAGAGAACTAGTGAGTGACACATGCCTCAGAATCTAAGGGCATGAGGTGGTAACTATTGGTCTGAGGCTGCAGAGTGCAGGAAAGTCCACACCACACTGGGAGGTTGTGATGCCTCCCACAACAGCAGGGGCAAAGATGTATGGACAGAGAGCTGCTGGTCTCTTACGACCCTGATATGCATGACTCAGGAGAGACCCAGTTTACAGCCTTTAAAAATCCTGCCCAAGGGAACTGTCTGGAGAGGCCACATAACCTCAAAAGAGGAGTCAGACTGCATGATGCCCATGATGGCTGAAGGAGGAAGCATAAGGGCCAAGTCAGTGAACACAAATCACCCGTGACATGGGAGGGACTGACAGATGTCCCCAGTGGGATCCTCTAAAGGACTCAGCATCAAACATCCACCCACCCAGAGAGCACCAATGCCAGATCATAAGAGTTCCAGCCAAGGAAGACACTCGCTGCCTCTTACCATACCTCTGTCTCCCTAATCACTATCCCTGGAAGGACCAGAAGCCACAGCTAGCAGGAGGGGTGAGAGGAAGAGCTTGAAAAGAAGAGAACAAGAAGCCAAACCAAATGACCCCTTTCCTCCCCAGACCCAGGCTGGAGGAGGGAAGAAGCTTTACTTTTAGATAAAGTTTGGAGTCTTGTGCTTTTCATTGGACTGGACCTATTAATAATTCCAAGAGGAGATTATCCAAAGGCTGAAAATAACCAGCAGACTTTTTACTATGGGAAAATGATGAAAGAAGTTATGGCGCCAGCAGATATAAAGAGATAAGTGTGGAGCAGTAGTTGCTGGTGAAATAAAATCATTTTCTACTTGCTCTCTTTGGAGTTCTTCTATTAATAGAAAAGAAAATATATCTGGTCCTTTCTTGACATTGTGTTTAACTCTAAGTGGAAATGTCACATAATGCCTGGGCAAGTCACCCCTAAAGTTGGTAAGTGAGCAGCAGCTGACAGATGAGTTGCCTCCTTTATGTCCTTTGGAAACAGGTGCTAGCTAGTCCATGGAGCCCTCTGATCTGCACTGGAATTCAAAAACAAACTCAAAATTGAGCTGAAATCCAAACTAACACACATTGGCAAAACAGAGTGGTTCTGGTAACTCTGGGAAGAAACTTGGTAAAATGAAGGTACTGAATAATCTGCTTTGAAAATAATTTGCTTATTATTTCTGTCCATACCTTAAGGCAATTATTTGAATTGAAAAAATTAGATCATTCGCAAAAAGTGGAGGCTTATCTTTCTGGGTAACATTTTTTCCCATAAAGACTCTTTTAGTGCCTGAGAGTTCACTGACCACTAGCTTATTCATTGATTCAGTAAACATTTATTGAATCAACAAATAGAATGCTCTACTTCTATAGCTCTTTCTCGTGCGTGACTGAAGGACTTAGTTCTCATTAAATTGCCTCCTCCCTATACTTGTTATAATAGAAGCATTTGCCAGAAGCAGTATTGCCATTATTGCCGGCAATAATGGTTTTGCTGGAGTCAGTGAGAGCAGTGGAAGCAGGTAGCAAAGGGTGAAAGTACGACAAAGCTGTTGTAGGGCAAGGATGTGGCCAAGGGCATATGCCCTCATGAAAGTCACATCCCAAGGGGGCACAATATGAAAAGAAGTAAGTAAGAATAACATTTGCTATGAAGAAAACAAGAGAGTAGCAACTAAGTCATTAGCATCTGGAGAGGAGGGCAAACACTCTGCCTAGTCTAACTACTTTACTGAGTTTGGTTATATTTGAGCTGAAATGGGAACAGTGAGAAGGCAGCACTGGGGAAGAGCATTCCAGGCAAAGGAGCCAGCATGTTTGTCATGTTTTTTGAGGTAGAAAGTAGTCCAGCATGGCAGTGCAGAGTGAGCGAGAAGGTTAATGGTAGGAGATGAGATTGAAGCAGTAGGCAGAGGCCACCATGGAGGGTCCTATAAGCCTGGTAAGGGAACTGGATTTACTTTGGCCTCTGTGTGGTGCATGGCCTGTAAGGGACAAGACCAGGAACCAAGAGCCTCAAGAAGCTGTTGTCTTCACCTGTGCAAGTGATGCTGATGGCTGGGCAAGGCTGGCCATGGTGAAAACGACCAGATTCTCAGCAGCTGTTTTGGAAATAGGACTTGATAAGGAAGTGGATATGGGGATAAGAGAAAGGAGGGAATCTTCAGACACTTCTAGACTTATGGTTTGAGCAAATGAGTGAATGGTGTTGTGTTCAATGAAAGAGGGACACGAGTGGGGAGGGGAGCAGCTTCCAGAGGAAAAGCAAGAGTTTTGTTTTGTTGGGGTTGAGATGCCTGTTAGACTCAGAAAGGAAGACTGCCGGGTAGGCTTTATGTCTGGGAGACTACAGCTTAGAACAGAGGGCCTTGGTAGAAATATAACTTTGGAAGTCATCAGCCTTATCTATTTTTCTTGAGACCAGGTAAGAGGAAGAACCAGCAAACAAATCTGAGGAAGAACCAGCAAACAAATCTGAGCAGTCACCCTTATATCAGTGTCCATCAGTTTTTTCTTGTCAAGACTGTTATGCCTGTTCCCTTTGGATTAACATGTGTCCTGCTCCTCTGCTGGTCACAAGTTCACTGTAGAATGAGATTTTTCCTTAAGGTGTGGTGCACAGCTATTAATAGCTCAGATATCATCTCTGTCTGGTCTTGGCACTGAACATTTCCTCCTTGTGAGAAGCAGCTCACGGCTCTATTCGCAGCTCTCAAATAAAAGTCCCCTCCCCCAAACTTTTCACTCATTACCTACTTTCCAAAGCCATGTGGAATTTCATTGGCTTTGCTTTTCCCCTTGTACATAAATTCATTGGAAAGGTTTGGTCTGTTTTGATTAAGTTGATCTTTTAGGCCTGATGAAACTCTTCCTCTGTGAGAATTCAGCATTTGCACTTACGGTCTCACCATAGATTCAATTAGTGCTTTTTAAAAAGTTAACGTATCCCACAAAAACAAGCTGGATATATGAAGCTTAGGCTGCAGATCACCTGGTTCCAATACCTGGATGATGTTAACCCTTAAAAGTATAATTTAAAATTGCTGGTTCACCTCCAGATGCGTCATATGACTCAGTCTCTATCCCTTTCTCTCTCATCCCTATCTTTCTCCCTCCCTCTCCAGCTATACTTCTGGAGAATTTTATTCCCTGGAGTTTATTTCCTGGAGTTCCAGGGCTCTTGTTCCTTTTAGGAAAAGACAACATCTTTTCTCACTTTTCAGACTTATCCCAGGAGAGAGACCTTCTTTTCCCCACCCTCACAGCTCTACTCCAAAACAGCAAATTAAGCTGCTCTATAACGGAAAAAGACCCATTCACATTATCTCAAAAGTACAGTATTAAGCGCAAAAGTTTGAAAGCTAACCTGAGGGAGGTAGAGTGCAGGATCCTCATTCCTTTCCAACAAATTTCTCTCTGCTTTTTGCAGTTGTCTAATCCCTGGGAGGTAAATGATTACCCAAAACCTTTAGCCCTTACGTTACCAACTGGGAGGATTTTATTGGCTCAGTGATTTAATTTTTAACTTTGCTTATTTAATTGATAAGCAGATCAAACTCATTAAATCCTCCTCAAGCTTCAAGCCCCACTGAGGTCACTTACATCTTCCCTCATCCTCCAATCAGAACCAACGCCCCTTCTTGTAAGGATGACAGCCTGAACACCGTCTACACAATACTGTCACCTTGTAGTGTCTCTCAGAGTTAATATAATGTTCACGGGGATGGGATCACATCTTATCTCTTTTGAGTTGCTTTTCAACCATCCCCCTGTTTAACAGAATTGAGCCTTCTGCAGAAGAGAGCCTTAAAACATTTTGGGTGACTTGAGTGATTTTTGTGGGTTTCTGATTATAACTATTTGCACAAAGGCCATTGAGTTTTCTGTGAAAATGAACACTCTGCCATTCTATTCTCTTTTGTAGCAAAACATTTCAGAAGACTCATACATAAAATACTTGCATTCTGTTTCCTCACCTCCAATTTTCTCATGAACCCACTAGCAACAAGACAGCTCTTGGCAATGTCGTCACCAGCCTCTGTGCTGGCAAATTTAGCAGTGGTCATTTCCCAGGCCTTATCTGTCAGTGACAGAGTTTATCAGTCTCTCCTTCTTGATGCCTTGTTTCATTTGGTTTATTCAGGCCTGATTTTTCTTATGCCTTATTGGATGCTCCTGCTCAATGCTTTTTGCCAAGTCCTCATCTTTTCTCTGATTTCTAATGTTGGTGTACACAGGACTCTATCCTTGAATTTCTTACCTATCTAAACTCACTCCAAGTAGATCCATCTGACTCCAAGTAGCCAGTCTCTCCTCCATCTGACCTTTTCTCTGAGCTTCACTTCAGCTTCCTTCATCTCTCCTTGAGTACCCATTAGCCATCTCAGTCTTCACATGGCCACAGGCAGAACTCCTGAATCCCCCTTCTTCCCACTGCTACCTCAGGGTCACTCATCTTGGTTGATGGCATCACCATTTTCCCAGTTGTTTTGCCAAAAGTAGTCAGTCTGGATTCCATACTTTCCCTCAAAATTCATTCCACCAGCATGTTCTGTCAATTCTACCTTGAGACTTTTCCCACAACTATTTTTCATTTCCTCTGGTCCAATCGCAATCATCTGTCACCAGGGTGGGTGCAATGATATTCACCTGGCCTCACCATTTTTTCTTTCAGTCCATCTCCACCTAGCAGGCAGAATGTTTGAAATGTAAATATGATCATGTTACTTGCTGCTTTAAAAGTCTTCCAAGGCCTTCCCAGTGAACTTAGGACAAAATGGAGTGAATTCTTTTTCCATAAGGTGCTCCAAGATGTTATATCACTTGTACCACACCAGCCTCACTGACCTCTGCCTCACTATTCTCTCTTACTCACTAAATTCCGGCCAGTTCTGCCTTCTCCAAGAAGCTTATTTGCCATTTATATGTTCTTGGTGGTGAAATGCCTTTTCATGGATTTTGTTCATTTTTTAATGGGATAGTTTGGTTTTTTACAGTTGAACTTTGAGGATTCTTTATATATTATAGATCAAGTCTTTTGTCATACGTGATTTGCAAATATATTTTTTGAAGTCTGTATAATGTACTTTTTATCTTCTTCATCATAGAACAACAATTTTTATTTTGATGAGGCTTACCTTTCTTTCTTTCTTTTTTTTTTTTTTTGAATTATTTTGGTTTCATGTCTAAGAACTTTCTGCCTCCATCTAGATGGAAAAGATTTTTCTCCTATATTTTTCTTCCAAAAGGTTTATGGTTTTTCATTTTACATTTAAATCTCTGATCTGTTTGGAGTCAAATTTTATGTAAGGCATGAGGCTTAGGTTGAGGTACATGGTTTTGCCTATTGTTCTAACATCGTTTATTAAAAAGACTATCCTTCCTCCATTAAATTTCTTTCTAATCTTTGTCAAAAATGGGTTGATTGTACTTGTGTAGGACTATTTGTGTGTTCTCTATTCTTTTCCATTGATCTATTTCTATATCCTGCCATTACCACACAGTAGTGATCACTTTATAATTATATAAGTCTTGAAATTGGTTAAAGTGATTCCTCCCACATTATTTTTCTTTTCAAAATTATTTTAGATATTCTAGTTCATTTGCCTGTCCCTATTTTTTTAGGATTCTTTATGATTTTTCACATAGACAGTCAAGTCATGTGAATACAGGAAGTTTTATTTTCTTCTAAATCCATATGCTTATGCTTTTATATTTTTTTTCAAAAAATAACTTTCCTAGAATTAGTTTCTTTTTCTTGCTTTATTGTACTAGCAAGGACCCACAGTATGTAGTTAAATTTAATTGTGAGAGTGAACATCTTTGCCTTATTTCTGATCTTATATCAGAATCCAAGTAGAAATTGAATGGCTGGGATTAAGGGGAATCAGAGTAAATTTGTTAGGAATGAAACACCTTATATAATATAGGACTTATATTTCTTTGTGGTAACAAGGAGAGAAGATGTAGCTCATTCAAAGAATCCCTAATTTTGCTATCATATTTTTAAAGGGGGAAAATGTCAGTGATCGAGTAACATTGTTATATTTCATTGGAAGTCAGTAAGTTTAGCTCTTATTTCCTGCATCATGTTATTTGGGTGCCATATAATGGTCATATATTACTGGCTGATTAACACTGGTGAATTTAGTTGGACCATATAAGATGTAGGATTCAAGATAGAAAGATAATAGGGTGTTAATTTTATTCCTACTCTGTAGAAAGAACTTTAAGGTAAACTTAGTTAAATATGGCCCAGTTCTGATAAATTTCAGGATTTCAGAAAAATAATGGGATAACAGAAGAAACCAAGTGGACAGACCTGCCAATCCCACTTCTCTCACATGGGTTCTTAGCATCAGAGGGAAGGATTGGGGTTGATGACCGCATGGAAGGGAGGCAAAATGCTCTGATGATCCACAAATCTTCTTCATACCCCTTGTTTGGCTCTAAATTTGTCTTTTTATTGCTTCATAGTATTAGAAGAAAGAGGAAAATTGTATCTTTTAGCTTACTTTCATGTTTTTTTTTCTTATTTTCCACTCATCCCTTGTGGCACACTCTGATAAAGAATAAGGCCATTTAATTTCACCAAAAACAGTATTTCAATGAGGAGCCAGGATTAAAGACCAAAGATTTAATTGATTATGGTATTGGGGGGGTGTCATTGTGCCAAATTGAAAGTTGTCATTTGAATTTGTCAGACAGGTATTCTCAAAATGAAAGAAGTAGATTAAGGAAAAAGGAGAGGGGGCCATTAAAGGATCTCTTCTGAGATAACCCTTAGAACAGAAAGAAAACTGCTAGGACTGAGAGTCCAAGAGCAAGAGACTCAGCCCCTGACAGCTCTGGATTAATTTTCTAAAGTGTTCAAATTGCCCTATATCCCCTATAAATGTGTCCCTTCAATCCCCAGGTCTGAAAAATCTCAGGAAAGATTCTTACTAGCTCAGCTTGGGCAGCACTCCCAGTCTTTGAACCAATCTTTTTGGCCCAGTGAGTACAGTTCCTTTATTGACTAAACCTGTGTGCAGAGTGGACTGCCGTGATTGAGTGTTCCTGTCATCCCAGTCTTGTTGCAAATAGCAAGTCATGAACCATTTGTGAAATAGGATACACAAGAAAACAATAGACCAGGCTGGGCTCAGTGGTTCATGCCTGTAATCCTAGCACTCTGGGAGGCCAAGGCAGGAGAGGCAGGAGGATCGCTTGAGCTCAGGAGTTCCAAATCAGTCTAAGCCCTGAGCTAGAGTGAGGCCCCGTCTCAATGAAAAATACAAAAAATTAGCCACATGAGGTGGTGCCAGCCTATAGTCACAGCTACTCAGGAGGCTAAGGCAGGAGGATCCTTGAACCCAGGAGTTTGAGGTTGCTGTGAGCTAGGCTGACACCCTGGCACTCTAGCCCAGGCAACACTGTCTCAAAAAAAAAAAAAAAAGGAATAATTTAGAATAATAATCTCAGAATCCTTGCACAATAGTATATTGTTTTGTTTTAGCTGTTGTTATGTGGGTATATTTCTGGGTATGATTTTGGTCATGCAATAAAAGGTGTTTTTTTTTTTTTTGAAACAGAATCTCGGTCTGTTGCCCAGGCTAGAGTGCCATGATGTCAGCCTAGCTCAGAGCAACCTCAAACTCCTGGGCTCCAGCAATTCTTTTGCCTCCCATGTAGCTGGGACTACAGGCATGCGCCACCATGCCCAGCTAATTTTTTTTTCTGTATATTTTTAGCTGTCTAGCTAATTTCTTTCTCGAACTCCTGACCTCAAGCTATCCTCCCACCTCAGCCTCCCAGAGTGCTAGGATTACAGGTGTGAGCTACCACACCCGGCAAAAGGTATTTTTAAATGTTCGTTGCAATAAAAAAAATTTGGAAAACTTTGAACTGTGCTGCACAGAGTTTGTGTATTATAATTCTATCAATGCTGATGTTCCCAGCTTAGATGCTTGATCTTTTGCATCACAGACCACGTTAGAGCATCATTGCTCACTTAATCTCTCTGCTCTTCATTCACCCACTTTAGAGAGTAATCACATGTACTTATTTCCCTTCTGGGCTTTAAGATCAAGCCTATGTGTCCTTGCTTTTTCCCAGTTTCATCTGTCTCTAATTCCCTTTCATGCTTCCCTTTTCCACAGTCTAATTACAGTGGAATATTGCCATTTCTTTTAATAAGTGTTTACTTTGACTTTCTGAATTCATAAATGAAAAACAGCCAAATGTTCACCAAAAAAGTTATATTTTATTTTAGTTATTAAAATGCCTTCCCATGTAATACAATTTGCATGAACTGAGGATGATAAATTAACACCAGCATTTTGAAGCAGCTGCAATTATTACACCGAATATAAGTGAGTTACCGAAATGGTATTTGTTGAAACTTGACCACAGCTCCTCCTCTGAAAGTGTGGATGGCTCTGAGGAAAACTGTTGATTTCCAATGCAATTATTTGCCAGTTAATTGTGGGGCATTCCCTTACAGATGTTATTTACACCTGATTTTATTTTCCTTCCACTAGTGCAGCAGAAATTTTTAAATATCATTTGTAGATATTTGTCTAATATTTGAGAATAATATTAAATAATAGTAATAAAAAGTTCTCTAACAAGACTAATATTCCACTAAGAAACAAAAAATTATCCAATTAATCATATTAGCAAAGGCCTTTTAAGCATCTACTGAGTTTAACATAAGATTTATTCTTTCCTTAGTGAACTAAGTTTGCCTTTTACTAAACATTCAAACGTCTTTACATTCTTAGATGCATCCTTGTAATTGTTAGTTTTTTAATAGGCTTCCAGAATTGGTTGTTCATATTTAGTGGAAGATTTGTGGATACTTATTTATAACTGAGAATGTGCTGTATTTAGTAGCATCCCTTCTTCATTAGATTTTGTCGTATTTCTTAAAAAATACAAATAGAATTTTTTCATAATCTGGAATCATTTTATTAGCTGTAGATTTATGTTTTCCTTAAAAGTCTACGAGGAAACCTGATATATGAGGATGTTAGCTCATTGATAACGTCAATTTTTTTTCATTCTTCTTAGTCCTGCTTTCTAGGTTCAATTTCAGCAATTTATATTTTTTCAGGAACTCTTAAGTTTCATCAGTATTTTCAAATATGTTAACATAAGTTTTTAAAAACTGTGTCTTTGTCACTTTAAAACAATTCCTAAATTTTTTTCTCTTTTCTAAGTGAAGTTCCCAAAAGGTTTAACAATTGTTTTCAAGAAATAGCTCTCATATTTATTTAGTTCTGTAGGTTTGGGCATAATTTTACAGATACAACCATTATTAAGAAAATAATTTTTACCATGAATTTTAAAGGAAGTTTTGTAGTTTGTTATAAATGTGCAGATTTTTGTTTTGCATTGTAGTTTGTTATAAAGGTGCAGATTTTTGTTTTGCATTGTGTTTAGAGAATTTTGGCAGTTTCATTTTTGTGCAGTAATTTTTGTAATTTGGCTGCTTTACTGTTTTTCAGTTGTTTCCATGGTGTTTACTAATATACAGTGCTAAAGGCTCAACAAAATATTTTGCCTCATTTTCAGTGGTTAGAATTCAGTGCCTAATATTCCTGAATAATTGATGATAAAAAAGCTGCCTTGTCACATTACTGATTGTATTTCACCATTGAAAAGGCGTTACACTTTGGTTTGAGATATAACCCAAACACTAAAATATAAACCTATTGTTCATTTGTACTACGGGCTTTCCCATAAGGTATCAAATGTTTGTACATGCCTTTTATCTTTTGGTTTATTAACATGGCTGGGTTACAGATTTCAGTATGTGTAACTACGGTAGAACTCTTGGAAGAAAATTCTTTGTTAGAAGGTACTTGAGAAAACGTGGAGCCTAGATCTGGTGTCCCCAACCCACCGCTGGCAGACGGGTATGGGTTTGTGTCCTCTTAGGGACTGGGCCACAAAGCTCGGCTGGCACCTCCCCTACCCCCCACCCCCTCACTCCCTGTTCATGGAAAAATTGTCTTCCAGGAAACTTAGGAACCCAGATGCACAGCAGGAGGTGAGCCATGGGGGAGGTGCGGAGGGGACGGGGAGGGGGCAGTTAAGCTTCATCTGCATTTACAGCTGCTCCCCATCGCTGGTGTCACCACCTGAGCTCCACCTCCCCTCACCCCACTTCCGACAGTGGAAAAGCCGCCTTCCATAAAACTGGTTCCTGGTGCCAAAAAGGTTGGGGACCACTGGCTTAGATGTATGTTTAGATATGCTCGCTCCTCCTTGACTAATATTCTGTAGGCATCGCTCTCCTAAATTGTGCTGAAAGCTGCAAATTTACAAATCTTCCTTTGCTTCTAATCCAGTCATTATTTAGTCTAACTCTACCCTCACTAAAATATATGCCCCAAAATGGGATTCTATTCATTCTTTTTCTCAGGAATTATGTAGGTTGTCACAACAATGCCCCAGTCTAAATTTGCTCCTTTTCCCAAGGATGACATTTCCCCTATCAGGAGCCTGCCAGGGTGGTTGCCCTACACCTACCAAGAAGTAAGTGTTGAAACGGTTCCAAGATCATGAGTTCACCCGTCAATATTATTGGACATCAAGGTGAACTGCTTCAGATATTCCAATCACGAGAACTAAATACTTCTGAAGAGTTCTATTTATTCAAGTTGTGGTCAATTATATTTGTTGTTGCTGAATCATTAGTTATTGTTCTTTGTAAACCTTAGCACTTTGTCAGAAATTGTGAGTGGCTTCTGGAGAGCCTTTGGTTTCAACTTTGGGTTTTTGGGTTTTTTCTTCCAGACGTATAAGTCAGTCTTAGAGTTTTATAATTTGTGAGGTTGTTTGTATGGACTTTGTGACTGTGACTCTCAACCTTTCGGGCAGCAGCATGGCTTGGATAGATGTTGGACATAACATCACCCTAAGGAATAGTAACGCCACACAACAGTTTATTGAGCTCTTAATTGATGTGGACAGCTACTAGTGATGCGAGTTGATGCACATCTTGTCTCAGGCTGCGTTGCCCACTAGCTCCAGGATCTCAGTGATCAGGTTACTCCAGCACTGCTGCCAAGCACACTGGCCTACCAGCCCCAACGCACCAGGCATAGTTGCCCTTGCTGAGAAGACGGTACACAGCCCACGGGAAACTGCAGGCCAGCTCCGGATGAACGGGACTTAGCCCTAGCTCCTGCCTTTGCCTGCTGTTTCCAGCGCCCAAACTTATTTCAAAAAACACAAGCCGTTATAACGGTAAAAAAAACAGTTAAGACAGGTGCCCAGGTTATTTATAGTCTGACCGCAGATTGTCGTTTATTATCTGATTGGCTGATAGCTGTCTATCCAATCAGAGAACTTTACCGGTTTCACCTCATTTACATACACTCCACCACCATTATCAATCAGATGTTGGATGCCAAAGACGTCATTTGAGAGCTGTGCCTATAAATACCACACTTCCCTCTCCACTTAGTGTCATTTGTTTGTCGATTTTGTATTGAGTTGTATATCAACTATGCCAGAGCTTACTTCAAAGAGCGCTACTATTTCTAAAAAGGGCTTCAAAAAAGCTGCCGCTAAAACTCAGAAGAAGGAGGGGGAAAAGCGGAAGAAATGCCGCAAAGAGAGCTATTCTATTTACATTTACAAGGTGCTGAAGCAGGTTCATCCGGATACTGGTATTTCTTCCAAGGCCATGAGCATCATGAATTCTTTTGTCAGCGACATTTTTGAGCGCATTGCCGGCGAGTCTTCTCGCCTGGCGCACTACAACAAGCACTGCACCATTACCTCGCGGGAGATCCAAACGGCGGTGCGCTTGCTGCTGCCGGGGGAGCTGGCCAAGCACGCCGTGTCCGAAGGCACCAAGGCTGTCGCCAAGTACACCAGCTCCAACTAGAATGACCCAACCATTAATTAGGTGAGCTTTGTGAAACAAAGGCTCTTTTAAGAGCCACTTACACTTACTATTAGAGCTGTAATGCTGTTTATCTAGGTGTTTTGTTTTATGGGAGTAGGCCTCACCGCCAAAGTTACTGATTGAGCTAACAAGTATATTTGTTGTATTTGACTAGTTTTTTTCTTACACACTATGATAGGAAAACAAGCAGAACAGATAACTTTAACTATTTTCAGTTCTAAACTTCACACTAACTGAACTCAAAAATAATTGATCCAAGTCAGGAAAGGGAGCTCTCTGAAAGGAAGCATGAATAACCCCAAGGCCGTATGGATGTCCTTTATCTGTAAACAAGTGCTGTGGGAAACAAGACTTGCATTTTTCTAGGACTTCTTTTACTACAGACTTTATCAGATGACAACAAGAAGGTCCTGGAGCTGTGTGGGCTCAGGGAAGACCTTTAGGGTAGTCCAGCACTGAACATTAAGGCTGTTCTGCGTCATTTTTACTGTGGCCATGGTGTGTGAAAAATTTCTTCCTCCTGGTAAGGCTAGCTGCCCTCAAGGTGCTGGTGTTTGAGACCCAAAGCCCAGGAGTTCTTGCTCTGATGATGTCCTCTAGACTTCACTGGATTCTTTACTGTTATGCTGAAAACAGGTTGATACTGGAGGGTGGAGATCTTGGCATATCAAGTAATTTATATTGGAACCCAGCAACCTGGCTAACCACAGTTGACTGAGAGGAATAATTTTAACTGAATGTCCTGTATTTTTACATTACTTCTCTAAGTCATGGTAGGATCATGTCTTTTCTGTTCTATGATAGAATATTAAAAATGGTATTTGTGTCCTGTTATTACTGGACTTGAATACTCAAATGTTTCAGGTTTGACCATACAGTATGCATCAAAATTGTATGCTGAGAGGATTTTGACTGCAAAATTCACTCTGTCCTGTCTGCACTCTGCTCCAAGAGCAGATAAGTATTAAAAATATATTATCAGTGATAACAGACATTGAAATAGATGACCTTAAAAGGAACAGATCAAATTTTTATGACTACTTCCTAGAAACCTATGGAATTGAGGCTGGAATTCTCAATTTGATTAATTTATATATATATATTTTAAATTCTTGACTTTTAAAGATTTAGAGTGTACATTTACACTTTCCTTACATTAAAAAAAAAAAAACTTTAGTACCATTTGATAGAAAATGTATAGTAAAAACCCACAGGAAAAAAAAGTCCCCCAGTTCTGTGCACAGTGAGACGGCTCCTGCAAAACTCCACAATGCCTTAGCTGGCAGTCCTCCAAGCAGCTGACAGATGAGGCATCTGTGCTGCCCACATTGTGTGGAAGGGAGTCTCAGCTGCCATGATAAAACCCTGGGAGACAGGAGATATCTGCACAGCCCCCAAATCCCTGTCAACTCTAGAGCTGAAAAGTGTATAGTAGTTTTTCAGGCTAGTTCTTTCACTTGACAGCATATATTTAAGATTCACCCCATTTTGTTATAGAGATCAATTACTCATTCCTTTTTATCATTGAATAGTATTCCAATCTATGAATATACCACAGTTTATGTACCCATTCAGCTATTGCAGTGATCTTGGTTGCCATTGTAAGTAAAGTTGTTATAAATATTTGTGTGCAAGGTTTTGTGTGGATGTAGGTTTTCAAGTGAGTTGGGAAAATATTAAAACGATTGCTGGGTTATATGATAAGTGTATATTGAGCTTTACAAAACCTGCCAAACTATCTCCCAACGTGGCTGTCCCGACCCCCAGATACGTCATTCGCAGAACCTGGAGGAGGGAGTGGAAGCTAGATGGGACAACACACGAGAGACACAGACAAGACAGTATTCTGATCAAGTTTCGTTTATTGAGCATGAGGTTACAGCTTTTATAGACAAG
>CAUYRT010063409.1:0-11036 GCA_963574885.1 Lepilemur ruficaudatus | reverse complement strand
GAGGGGAATGCTTGAAATGTAGTTGGGGAAGGTAATTAGGGGGTCTCAAAAAGGGGAAGGAAATCCCCTAAAATTGAGTTATGTGAATAGCTGTACAACTTGGTAAATTTACTAATAATCATTGAATTGTACACTTAAAATGGAGTAAAGACATGATATGTAAAAATAAATAAATAAATAAATAAATGTATAAGCAAAAAAAAACACATAATGAAAGAAAAATTCCTTTTGTATTATGACAATAAAAAAAGATGTAATACCTAGAAATAAGCTTTTAAAAATGTAGGATTTATGTGAAAAATAATCGAACTTTAACTAAAAGACTTCGTTGTATAAAAAACACGTAGAGATAAGAAAAAAAACTCTCAACATATTCATGAACCAAATACATGATCACTCATTAAAGAGAAAGGACAAACTCAAACTCCTGAAAATACGGTTTTAAAAGTAAACCTCATTAGTAATCAAGGAAATGCAGGTTAAAGTCAGAATGGCACCATTTTTTACCTATCAAATGAAGGAAGTTTGTGTTTCTTTGATTATTTCTATTTTTAATGGTACTGCTATTCAATGTTGGCAAGAGTAAGGTAAAACAGGTACATTGTTAGGTATTTGCACACACTGGTGGTGTCAGTATAATTGGTTGGAACAATCTTTCTAAAAAAAAAACATTTGCACATCTCATTAGTTTTAGTTATGATATACACTTTCACTCAGAAATTCTGCCTTTAGGTAACCTCAGGAAATATGTGGGTTGATTCCAAGATGTTTAGCAACTTTACAACAAATAATGGAGGGGCACAAGAGGACCTAAGTGTACAAGATTAGAAAAATGTAAGCACATTATAGTATATGTATACACTGAAATATTACACAACTGTTAAAAATAATGTTTACACAGAATTTTTAATTTCACTGGGAACTTACTATACTTACTATATGTTGTTATGAAAAAAATCGGGATACAAAACCATATCAATAATGTAAGCTCAAAAACTTTTACAAATGAAGGTATAAGGATCAAAAATACATATGGCCAAAGGTTATAGAAAATAACTGTGTCTTGGTGCGAGGGTTATAAGTAGATCTTCTGCTCTTTTGTTGTTTTTTGTTTTTGTTTTTTTGCTTTTTGCTATGAAAAAAATTAAGGGCATGTGGTGTTATTTAAAAAGAAAAACATATAGCAAAATTTATAACCTAGGGTCTGTTGATGAATGAGCTTCAGTGTGCCCATAACTCCTTTCACATAGTACGCAAAGTTTTTGTGTAACTCAAGTTCTCTGGAGAGGCTTCAAAGGTTTTTGTCATCTGGAATTATTAAAACTCCCTGATTAAAAACTTTTAGAAAGTGGTTTAGAAGAGTCATAATTACATATCAATCACGTTCCAGATTTCCCTTACCTTTATATTACAAAGTTTATGATAGTTTGCACACGATTATTTTTAAAACTACAGAAAAATTTTACTTGTTTGATATTCACATGGAAAAACTTAAGATATTCATGAATATCTTTCTCATTTAAAGTATAAATGCTACTAAAACTATTATTCCATAAATACTTATTGAGCACCTGTAAAGGAAGTTTCTGTGAAACACAAAATGCTTTTTCAGATGAAAAACTCCAGATTCAAGGTACAGTGAAATAAGAAAAATATACTATACCTTCATATGATAATTTATGTATATAAATCATACATTATATGTATGTACAGATAAAATTACGTGAGTATTTTTATTCATGCCCTATTCTATTCAAAAAAATATTTTAGGAAGTTTATCAAAGTAAATATAATAAAATAAAATAAAATTTAAAATAAGTAGGTGAATCAATTGGGACGAAGGCTAAAATAAGGTAGAATAGGTAAGACGAAGCCAAGAGTAAGGTCAGTACTCCCAGTTCATGCCAAAGTTTTAAGTTTCCTTGTAAGCTTAACAAAGAGGTAACCATGATCTGTTACATGATTCTTGGTGCCCAGAAGATAAAAAGAAACCAGTTACTCAAAAGAAGCCCAACGACTGCTAGTTCTAACATCAAAGGGAGAGTTCTCCCATGGGTCCTCATAAAGAGGACAGTTTGTAACATAATGAACACCACGCAGGACTAAATAATGAACAACATCCTCCTGTAGAATACTAAGCAAAATATGTGTGTCGCACTTGGTATCATCGGAGATGCCATCCCTGGCTAGCCTATTTAAAATTTCAACATCCTCCTTCCTTGCTTTATTTTTTCCCATAGCACTTATCATCAACTCACATTTTCTGTATTTTTTTTTAATCTGTCTTCCCTTCACTAACAAAAATAAATCCAATAAAGGCAGAGACTCTTGTCTATCTCATTTATCTGTATTCCAAAGCTGAGAAGAGTCTCTGGCATATATAAGTTGTTCAATATGTATTTATTGAATGAATGAGTTCTTGAATTATCATCAGCATTATTATTGTAAACATATCATTATTATTGGAAAAATTCACAGAACTCTTTTGTGTAATATTCTTCAAGGTAAATAGAAGAAAAAATTAAAATATAATCTGTCCAAACAATTCTATGAAAGTCAAAACAATGTGGTATTAGAATGTAGCTTTCAGAAGTCAAGATATAAATTTCTAATATCTAAAGGAAACAAGAAACTACACATTTTTGGACAATCCTTCATAAATATAGATTTGATCATTATGATGAAGCCACAAATTGGGGTTATATTCCCTAAAAGAAGTTGGAGAACAGGTATTCTATGTTCCTATGAAGTACACCACTGTATGATTTGGTTCAGCTAAGCTAGGTAAGAAATTAGAACAAAAAAGTCCAGAAAATGACATATGCCTGGAAATAAGTTTTGTTACCTCCCTGTATAGACAGGGTAAGGGATAACCCCCAGAAACAAATTTTTCTCATAAAAAGATTAGGTGCTCATGTTAACATAAAGACAATTAGATGGTCATGACTTCAAATGTTCCTGCTGTAGCTTAATAGCTGTAAAAATTTTAGCTTAGAAAAAATGTAAAGCAAGATACCCAAATGTTCACCTTAGCCATAAAACAAATCTTAGTAAGACTCCCATAAAATAATGTAACCTTCAATATATTCTAGTTGCAAAACATACACTTAAATAAGCAAATAAGTTAATTTGCTGGGTAGATATGTTTTCCACAAGGGGCTTAAATGTCAAGAGATGTTTACAAATATAAGAACTTTTCATTTGATAACAATTGTTCTGTAGCTATTCTTTCTGGAACTGTTACATAACAGAACCAGTAGTCAATTTAGGTCAGTCCTGGTCACTGACAATAAAACCATATCGCGTTGGCATATGAGAGAATGCCTTTGATTTTCCTTGGGAACTGGGGAAGGGAGGTCCTTTACCTAGTTCATCTTGAAGTAGTATTATTTCTTTTTTTAAATGAGGGAGAGGATCCATAACACCTCCTTGTTTTATTCCCACCAAATAGTATTATTTGATTCCTCAAAGCCCATGCACCCCAATCTGACTCTCACATGGACAACTAATGACCATGCAAATTGGGAAGTGATTTGTGCCCGTGGTGGGCGACGTGCTGCACAGCATGGACCACACACACACACACGCACACACTCTCTCTCTCACACACACACACTCACACTCACATACACTCCCATATACTCTTCAGGACCAAAGGACTTAAGCCCCCAACTGTTAAGAGTGCTGCCCACATTCGACTGTCCACTGCCAGCCTCTTTGGGAATCACCCTGCTGAAGAGAGTTGCCTGGGCCAAGGCCATGCTCCTTCCCAGGTAGGGTTGTCAGGTAAAATATAGGACACCCAGTTAAATTTGAATTTCACATCAACAACAAATTATTTTTAGCATAAGTATATGTTTAGCAGAATGTCCCAAATATTACATGGGACACACTTACATTAAAAAATTGTTCATTGTTGATCTGAGGTTCAAATTTAACTGAACATCATGTGTTTTTATCTGCTAAATCTAGAAACCTTGTTCCCGGGCAGCCAGAAACTCTACAGGAAGGGGTGAAGGACCAACCTCCTCACCTCAATGTGGAACAGCATCCTCATTGCAGAGCTCTCCGTGGGGTCAACTGAGGTTTTCATTAAGACTATGTCACAGCCCAGCTTCTCCCTCTGCCCAATCCTGCTTTCTTCCCTTCATTAGTCATTAATCCCAAAGAGCATGCATGCCTAATAACCTTCCTGCACATTTATCTTCCTCTCAGAGTCTGCTTTCCTGGAAACCTAGCCCAAGACAGTACCCTAAGAACAGGTAAAGAGATTTATAAAAAATAAGTAAATAAAAAGCTGTGGGCATTTGTGGACAAAAAGAACACTTGCTGGGAAAATCTGGACAGGCTTCTGGAAGTAGATAGCATTTGTGCAGGGCCTGCTGACAGGCTAGATTCAGACATTCAGAGATAGGCAGGCCTGGAGAGCACTGCAAGGCTACACAGGGTCACTGAACAGTTTGGCTATAATGTAAGATGAATGATAAAGAGAAGTAGGAGTAGTCTGGACAGAGTTCAGATCAAGTTGTGAAGAGAATACATGCATTACAGTTTAGCATTGTGAGACAGGCCATTTCATGTAACACTTTGGGTTATCATTTGGAAGTAAATGTCTAGAAAATCTCAGTCGTGTATTATTCTCTATGGAAGGAGGAAAAGATGAAGTGAAAGTTTCATGAGAAAGGGTTATTTTGTTTGATGGCTTTTCACCAGCCAGTGCTACCTGAAGCTTTCTACCTGTTCTAAGAGCAGCAGAGGATGAACCTCTATTGTCTATGGCAACATGAAATTTTTTTTAGGTCTTTATTTTAAATTTGGTATAAATCATGCTTTCTATTTCATAATTTATTGTTTCACCTTAAAAAATATTTCCCCAATATTATTCAAGTAATTCACTTCTAGGAAGAGCTTCCACAGTGTTCTACTTTATAGAGTCAGCCACTCACCCCTATGGTCATCCCTACCATGTGGAGGAGTGGCACATCTAAAGGATTTATTTCTCTCCTTTCTGTCGGGATTTATTCTAAGGGGAATCATATCAGCCTCTCTTAAGTCCAGAATCTCTTTCTCCCAGCTAAAAGTTTCTGCCCATGTAAGGAAAAAAACTACACCATTGCAAGGCATGTTGACTCCCCACTGCTAGTCTATGCCAATTCCAGACTTGTTTAATAGGCATAGAATGCCTGGGGTTAATGTAAAAGTCTTCTGTCTAGGTTGCCCTAGCAACACTTGGTAACTAGATTCAAAAATTGTATTTAAAGATACCAGGTCACAGGCTGAAACAGATCATAAAACAGATAATTGGATGGTATTGTTACTACACCACTTGGGCCATCTTCCCCTCAGGTTATTGTCCACCACATGCCCACAAAGAGGCTCACCACCCACTTTTGTGAGATGCTTCTTCAGTTTGCTGCTGAAGTTTGACAATTCACTACTTAGAAATGTACACATTTTGAGGAAACTTGGAATTTCATTGCTAAATCCTAATGCCAAATCACCTATGAAAGCCTTAATTTCAAAAGTCCAGGTTCCATTACTACCCCTTTAAGGGCCAAATGTTACCAATTCTCCATCCGTTCATCCCATCCTTTCATTTTCTGTCATTAAATCAGATCTCTATTGCGCTGGTTTTCTATCGCTGCTGTAACAAACTACCACAAAGTCGGTGACTTCAAACAACACACATTCATTATCCTACCGTTCTGGAGTCCAGGAGTCTGACACAAGTCTCTCATTGCGCTAAAATCAAGGTGTCGGCCGGGCCGTGAGTGTTCCCTTCAGGAGGCTCTGATGGATAATCCACTTCCCACTTCTTTGCCTTTTCCAACACCAGGGGCTGCCGGCATTCCTGGGTTCGTGGCCCACTTTCTCCATCTTGAAAGTCAACAGCACAGCTTCTCTCTGACCCTTCTCCCACTTCCACATCTCTTTCTAATCACAGCCTAGAAAGGTTCTCCACTTTCAAACAACTCATGTGATTAGATGGGCCCACCCGGATAACCCAGGATAATCTCCCCATTTCAGGATCCTTAACTTAGTCACATCTTCAAAGTCCCATTTGCCAAGGAAGGTAATGTAGGCACAGGTTCTGGGGAGGGATGGTGGGGGGGTATTAATTTTTCTACCACATCTACCCATAACAAAATATTCTTCCCCATGCTGGGGTAAATCATCAAAACAGATTCAGAAATATTTGAAGAGTTAAAAAATAAAGTGTATCAGACAGGAAAAAAATAAACAAAACTATACTGAGCCATACCAGGCTTTTCCTCTATGTGATTTTCTTTGCTGTGCATGACGTTAGATAATAAAACTATTATCACCCTTTGCAGAAACCATGAGACCCACCCCCAAAATTCTGTTAGTGCATGTGGCATCTAACAATGCAACTGCTAATCTTACATCCCAACGGTCCTTCTATTCATACTAAGTCTATGTAGAATTAACAAATTATATTAATACTTCTAGAATTTTCCTAAAGATGAAAAATAGGAGTGTTCCTGGACTGTAAACTGAGTCCTGTGTTGATCTGAACGGTAAGCAATTGTCTCAATTACAGGAAAATGCTTCAAAATGTTAAGATAATTCTAATTTCAAACTCTAAGCTATAAAATTGTTTTATTTCTATATGAAATAAATTTTTTCTGCCCTAACCCTATCAACATAATATTTATATTCCTTCTCAAGTTGAAGTCGTAGAGGTACATCTTTCTTCTGCAGCAGATAAAAATGAAGAATGCTTACTTCTGGTTGTTTACAAAATGTTAAAATTACAAAATATTCACTTGGGATATCATGAGAGTCCTAGAAAAATGAATAGTGTAATGTTGGAAAAATAATCATCCATTTTTCATGATATAAAGACATTCTGTTCCAAGTTTACTTCCAAACCTTTCGCCTTTTTCAAATTTCTTGAGAAATCTATATGCAAATTCTTATTCAGGAGGCAGCTTTTGCAGTTAAACACAACCAAGATTTATTGACTCTCCTTCTTCTGTGAAAATCTCTTTGTGAATGCCCCATTTGGTTTTCTAAAGGACTTAAGGAAACAAAGTTTTGTGGACATTTTTTGATTTTTAATATAAGGTAAACAATCACTTCCAGTGTATCTCTGACACCCTCTCCCTTGAAACTGTCAGTAGTACCCCTCCCCCACCACTTCTTCAAGAGCTAACCAGAGGCTGATGTCAACAATGAAAACAGTGAAAAATGAGACTCCAAGAGGTGCTGATAAAGGACAGTGTCAGAGGAAAGGAGTATCAAGAGTTGACATTACAGGGAAAAATGAAGAACGTGGAGGATACGTCACTGTAAAAACATCAGCACCCAGAGCAGTGCCTGGCATGTAGTCGCCACTCAGTAAGTGCTTACTGAACGGTGAGGCTGTTCCCTGTTGAACAGTTGCTCATGGCAGCTATGAGCAGCCGGCCATCACAGAGACAGTGTGTCCAGGGATAATAATACCCACCAGAAAGAGGTTGGCAAGGTGGGTGGCTGTGTTCTGGTCACAGCTTTGCTACAATTAGATGTCTGATTTGGGGAAAGTTACTTCAGCATTCTAGTTCTGTGATTTCTCAGCTAAGAAATGAAGGGTTTGGACTATAGCCTGTAAGATTCCTTCAAAGGCAAATTCTATGGCTCCTACGATGCAAGAAGGGATGATACTGAATCTCGGCTTTAGCCCAGAGTCAAATTTTGCCCTCTTTTCGTCACACCATGTGTGGCTGTGACATCTGACCCTCTACCACTGCTAGTTCTGGTCCTATCTCAGTTCCTCCAATCCCAAGCCCAGCCAGTGTAGAACCACCACCATCAATAACATCAGTGGCTGGCCTGCTTAGGGACCTACAGAACACCACTCTCCCCTTGACTTCCATTCCCCAAAATTTTGGATCATGCCTTCCTGCTGTCCTGCCTCCCTGCCTGCTCTTTTCTTTTCTTCATTTCTTTTCTTTTCTTCCTCCCTCCCTCCCGACCTCTCTTCTTTCCTTCCTTTCTTTTCAGTATAGAAATGACCCTGCTGACAGATACAAACGCCATCTTTTGGGCCTGGTGCTAATGAAGTCAAGAATACCAGGTAGAGTTAGCTTCCTGTGAGCAAACACTGGATTCCAACAATAGCTTCGTTGACCTATCTCGTTAACAGTCATCAGAAGACCAAGAGGAAGCATTCAGGCCCAACCCAAAGTCTATCCTGGAAAAGCGTCCCCAAGAGCATTCTCCATTGCCAACATTGAGTCCTAATAGATGGACACAAAAGGAAGTACCTTTCTCTCACCTCTTATCTTTCACTTAACCCTGGCATCAAAACAGCCAGTTTCTCACAAACAGACCGAAAAAAAAATTGTGTATCATGTATAGGGCAAAATTCAAGAAAAGGAAACATTTATTTAAGCAAGGTCCTGAATGTTCAATCTTAAATAAAAAATAGAAAACCTCCTAAATTATTTATACAAGGTCCCCTAAGGATCCCAAAACACACAAATACACATAAGTCAGGTTCAGGAATCTTTACTAAAATTGATTAACTCAGTTCTTCAATTGTGACCTGTCCCAGAGATATGATCAAGTGAACTCATTAGTAGAATGCCATTTTAAATAAAGGCTGCTCTGAATGCAAACTAGAGTAGCAGATGTGTGCGCAGCACTGAAGCCTACCATTCTGCCTCATTTTCACTGATCAGCCAGTAACCATTACAAACACTGAATGAATTATGTGGCTTCCTTAGGGAGAAAACGCAGGGGAGGAAAACAAGCTTACTCTATGGACATGACTTTTTAAACAATTTCCAGAAGAAAAGGCTTGGGTTCATTAATTTTAAAATCTGCTGAAAAGTTACATTAGTGACAAAGCATAACAACTCTTGAGTCTAATTTATCAACACAGAATTTACATATGCAAATTTTAGGAGGCATAAGTCAGTAAGGTTGATTTTCTCCTAAATTAGTAATCAACTAGTTCTTCCAGAACTGAAATTGACTAAAGTCAACTTTCTCAAGAAGATATCATGATAGATATCAAATAACAATCATTTTGCCAACTTCAGATCTCTTGGGTTCTACATTCTGCCTGAGCAAAAAAACTGATCTACCTTTTTCCTACACAAAAGTCTGCACTGGGTCATAAAACTAAAGCCTTATATGATGTAATGACTCTCCAAGAAGATTGAAGGATTCAAATCAGTGGTCCAGATATCCTGCAACTTTGTTTCTTGGAGCAAAATAAAAGTAAAATTTTGAAACCAACTAGTTTTGATTTTATAAAATGATCTCTTTCTGATCCAAATTATATTTTAAGGGGATTAATTGATTGAGAGAATTGAATAAATCATACCTCATTGAATAATGAAGGGCATTTTACATCAAGCACCAATATATTAAACTTTGCATTATAAGTTAAACAAATGATGATAAAATTAAAATCAACTTATAGAATAAACCAATGGGAGACAGGAAATCCCTAAAGTAATACAACACCAAATTATTAATAATATTTAGAATCTATGCACATTCTATACAGAGCATATGTCAACATAGACATCAAATATTTTCCTGCAATCAGTTTCAGCTTACATTTGAGTTTATTGTAACAGAATGAAGAGAAGGTAAGGTCATCATACCCTGCACATAGTATTGGACCAGATATAAAATGCCCTCAAATTGATGGCAAACAGAAACACAAATTAATTTAATCAGATTGCTATATTTTCTCCTAAAACCAAACTGAACTATGGCAAATGGAAATGGAATTTGATGGGGATGACTCTAAGTGTTGGAAGAGAAGCCAGGTCAAGATTCGGAAAGGATGGGAAAGGGAAGGGCTGGGCGGCAGAAAGCATCCCAGGAACATGGATGCTGAGGACCAGGAGGAAGGGAGACCTTAAAGATTAGCTTTCCTCAACCCTACTTTGAGGATTTTGTATTCTCAAAGTTAAAAAAAGTAGTTATATTTGCTTTTATTTTCATTTGTTTTAAATGAACTATAATTGGTCTGATTTTTCCCCATATAGCAGGGAGTGAGGGCACAACTATGATATATCTACTATTTATTATATATCTCCTTTCAACCCTGATACTTGGCTATCACACAGCTTCCTAAGGTGATTAGACCTTGAACTTAGCAAAACTAGCCACAAAACAGGTATCTTTTCCCCTCAATCCCATCATATCCAGAAACTACTGGAAATGACAAACACAAGCACAAATTTTTCTTTCAGCAAGAAGACACGTTACTAGATTTTAGATTTTTCCAATCACTGGCAAAGGTGTGCCTACCAACAATTTGCATCAAAAAGAGCCTGAGTAAGTACACTGAGAAACTCCTGCCAGGGAATGATCCTCACCAGTGGCCCCCAACTCCTCCTTCCAAACACACAGAATCCCATGTGGATTCTCAATTCAAAGCTCTCAACGACCTAGGGCTGGTTTCTGCTTGAAGAATCTGCTTGGTTCAGTTAGGGTTGTGGTCTATCCCCAGATATAGCTGAAGCAGCCAGATATGTCAGATGGTGCATACACAGGTGCCGTCTTGCCATTCTCAGAGAAGGAGAAGTTGTTATAAACTGACAGTGATCTGTCAGTAGGTGTCTGCCTCAGTTTTGGGGATTTGTGGTGCAGCCAACTATTCTGGCCCTGACGGCCCCCCTTCGTGGTGTGTCTGCTGCAGTCCTGGTACACCAATCACTGCAGAGATAAGCCAGAAAACCCACACATGACTACAGCTTGTCTATCAACAAGAAATTGTCAATGGATTGATGAAAAGGGATTTTATTCAAAATAATTATTTACATATAAAGAGTACTTGACAGTCCACAAATCACTTTCATAGGTTATATGGCAGAATCCTCACAACCACCTTAGGAGATAGAAAAGGCAGGGGTTTTTTTGTTGGTTTTTTTTTTAATTTTATTGGGGGAAAACTACAAAACATTTACAGTACAATGTTTACAGTCACAATTTGTAGTGAGCTGATTTCCCAAAATATATTACCACTCAAGTTGACTTATCTTGTTACATTCAAAAACCTACTCTGT
>CAUYRT010063407.1:0-33456 GCA_963574885.1 Lepilemur ruficaudatus | reverse complement strand
CACCTTCTTCAAGGAGGTGATTTGCAATCAGTGATTTTCCTTGTGATAGAAGATCAATGTAATCCAACATATGTAACAAGGCATTCAACATTGTCTTGAAAAATGCTGGGAGTTTTAGTATCTTCGGTGCCTAATTTTATTGCCTGCAGTACCCTCAGTGGTGGATCACTTCCTGGATTCAGCCTCATGCCTACTTAATTGAGTGGACATAATTTTACAAATTGTACACTTCGATGTTAAAAAAAATCATAATGTCACATTGCCTAACTCAGGAAAGGAAAACCAACCAACGAACTATGGTATCTTTACCAATAAAGCTATCTTTATGAGAGCTAGGACACTAAATCTATAGTGTATGCAAAGTTTCTTGGCCACGTATTAAGTGTATAACACTAATAACACTAGTTACTCTGTAAATATTATTTGAATAATTATCAGTAAGACTATTGGCCTGGATAAGTGCCTTTATAGATATTGGAATTTGGAAATTTAACATTTTAATGAGAATTATTATAAAGTACCATATCCCCGTTCCTGTTTTAAAAGAATTTTATAATTTCAGTTTCTCTTAATAATGTTATGTCAACATATGGACATCAAGCATTGCCTAGAATTAACAACAATGTCCTCAGGGGCTGATGGTAGTAGGTGTAAGGGTGTGTTTGTCCTTCAAGTTAACGTTTGGAGTCTCTTCCTCTCTAGTTAGTGTATTTGCTGTTATATTCCTTGTCCCCTGTTCTGATTTCTTATAGATATCAGTGGACTTTAGAGTGTCACAAAGTTGAAAGAAACGGAAACTACCCTAAATTAAGGGGGACCTGGTAAGAAGATATTTGGTGTTCTCACAGCAATGACCACTCTCTAAGCTTATGGAAAGTTGAGCTAGCACCTGGAGAACCATCAGGAACAGGACTGTGGGTTCATGGAACACAGTCTCTTTCTTTTTTCTCTGTTCCATTTTCTTGCTCAGTATGCACGTTGCTTAAACTGGTTGTTTCAGCCCTTACTAAACTTTTTTACTTCAAATACCATAGATGCCAAATACCATCTATGAAGTCTCTCTGGTTCTTAGTTAAAACTATCAAGAATGAGAAAATTAGATCTCCAAACAGCCAACAAATTGGCTTTTTTTGAATCACCCTTGGTCAAAGAAAGAGAGAGATCTGGGACACTGGAGTCCAATGGCATAAGCATAGCGGTCCAGGCATACACCTTGTATATGGCTTTGTGTGTGGCAGGGCCTAGGGAAGGGAAGTACCACCTAGTTTTGATCCTAACTTAGTGCTGGAAAAGTTATATCTAATCCTTCTAAACACTCTACCACGTTTCCATTTTCATCCTGACTTATTTACATTTAAGAGAGCTTTTCTGCTTTAGATGGTATTCAGGGAAAATTGTAAGAATTAGAGTTTCTTTTTTTTTCCTTCCAACTTTTCTCATTGCACTTTCTATCCAGAATTGTATTAAAAAGAGGTTATGATACTATTTCAGGGAACACCAACATACACACCCCTATGAAGCTGTTTTTCTTTGAGATCAACTTATCTCAAACAGAATGGTTGATCAGCTCCAAGGAACATGGAAATCCGTTTCTTGTGAAAATTTTGAAGACTATATGAAAGAACTGGGTGAGCTATGTTTACTTGCATATCGTAGCCAATAAAAATGGGAGTTTTGACAGCTTTGAACTTGCTCTGTATATAATAATATTAATCTTGGACTCTCTAATTTTTTACACAGAAAAAATAAATATTGATTCAGCACCAACAGACAATTGTATGCAAAGCTAGGTTGGAATTGACATAGTCCCTTACGTAATTCACAATGGCTTTACTAAGCAAAACATGCAGGTATCATATACTAAACAGCAAATGATTTTAATAAACAATTTAAAACAAAAAGACACAATTATTTTAAAAAATGATATTTTACGGACATTTGCTCTAATCTTCAGAGGTCTTCAGAATAGGTCTTGTTTTCCAGCTTCTGGCGGCTGCTGGCATTTCTCAGCATGTGGGCGCAACACCCCAATCTCTGCTTCCATTTTCACACTGCCCTTTCTTCTGTAGTCTAACATCCCTCTTCTTCTCTCTTATAAGGAAATTTGTGATTATATTTTGGGTGCACTCTGATAATCCAGAATAATTTCCCCATCTCAGATCCTTAAATTAACCACATCTGCAAAATCCCCTTTGGCATATAAGGTAATATTCACAGGGTCCAGAGATTAGGGCATGAATATCTTTGGGGACCGTTATCCAGTTTGTCACATCCTGTGGTTGCATTTTACAATATGAATTCCATAAACCGTATTATAGTATTGCCTCAATAAATCCTCTCTCAGAAATTTAATTTAGGTATTGCTGTGTACATAGGGCTATTTCTATTGAAAATATTCCTACATGTGATACACGAAGCTGTGTGTGCAAGGATGTTCACTGCAGAATTATTTATAATAACAAAAATGGAAACAAATTGCTCATAAATAGGGAGACAGATAAAATAAATTTGGTATATACATACCATGGAATATTATACAGCTATGAATTAATATGTTTATATGTACAGACTTGGAAAATCTTTAAGACATATATATAAGAGGAAAAAGCAAGTTGAATGGCAATGGATATAATGTTTATATTTTTAAAAATTCTATGTATGGTGGTGATGGTTGCACAACATTGTGATAAACTTAATGCCATTGGATTGTATACTTAAAATGGTTAACATGGGAAATTTATGTTTTATATTTTTTACCACAATAAAAAATACATAGACAAGAATAATAATAGAGAAAACAAACTCCATATATGTGTACATGTAAGAATGTAAGTGAAGAGCTTACATTCTTACATTATATGAATAATCCATATCAAAGTATTTTGGTTGACTGTGAATGGATATAATTTTAAAATAGGCAGACGGCTCATAGCTTTAATCAGATTTTCAAAGGGATCCATAAATCAATAAGATTAATAACCGCTGGACTAGAGAAATAGGCCAATTGCTTAACAACAACTAGAGACTGATTTTTTTGTGTGCAAAAAATGAGGTGTTTTTTTCCCTGCAAAAAATAATCTATTTTAACATATAATGGTGGAGCTACTAGCTTTAGAGATGTGAATTCATGAAGGATTAAATCTTTTCAACTTACAAACTTCCTGATTATCAAAGAATTACACAGATAATTTGAGTTCTTAGAACCAACAACAAATTTAACTACATGTCCTTTTATCTCATTTCCAGGAATAGGAAGAGCCAGCAGGAAACTGGGCTGTTTGGCAAAACCCAGAGTTACCATCAGTACAGATGGAGACGTGATCACGATCAAAACCAAAAGCATCTTTAAAAACAATGAGATCTCCTTTAAACTGGGAGAAGAGTTTGAGGAAACCACACCAAGTGGCTGTAAAACCAAGGTGAGGCCTACAACAATTTGTCAGATAAATTTTATAAGAATATTAGTTAGAAATGATCCGAAGTAAATAAGCAGTTATGGCAAACATATTTAAAGTCTTTATGATAAACTTTTGGCTAACACCTAACTCTGAGGATGTTAAATGTTAATATACAAATCTCCTGGGATATTTGAAAAATGCCTACTGCTCGAGCCCATCCTCAGAGGCTCTGATGTCTGGGGTAGACACCCAAAATCCACATTTTTTAATAAGTCTCAAGTGATGCTTAGTGGACCACATTTTAAGAATCATTTCCCTAGATTAATATTTATATCACTCAGAAATAAAACTTCTCCCTTTCCATTTTGTAGCAGTTTTCCATGCATAGGGTTGCAATGAATAAAACTGGTATTAGCTGCTAGTTTTAAACTTGTATTAGGTGAAGTCAGGCCATCGTAACAAATGAATCACAAAGTCACAGTGGCTTAACACAATGGGGATTTATTGCTAACTCACAGTCCTTATGTAACATTGGGGTGGAGTTGGGGAAGTTTGTGTGTAAAGGGGGCTGGATAGGGTTTCAGCCCCTCTTAATCTCTCAGGGATCCAGACCAGAGGAGGTTCAACAACCTCGTAGCTGCACCATCTGGAAATTGTGGTCTTTCTTCTCAGTCAACAAGAGAAAGAGACACTGGCCTTTTTATTGCCTCTGAAAGTGACACACAGAGTTTTTATTTATATCTCATGGGCTACAACTGAAATACATCATTTATTTAAAATACATAATTTACTCTCTTGTTTATTGTTTACTGTCTGTTTCCCTACACCAGAATGTGAGTTCCTCAAAGACAGGATTTCCTGTCTCACAGAATCCAGAGCTTGGTCATGATAGTTAATAAATATCTGTTGTTTGAATGAATGAACTCAACATAGGATTGTTAAACTATATGGATGGTAATATCTTGATAAAAGAAACTATCATACCACTTTAATAGACAGATACTATTAATAAATTAATATTAGACTTTAAATTCCTGTGCCATATAAAATGGAAGATAATTTTGATCTAAAATGTTTAATAAAGATGTCTGTGCTAAATTTAAAAAAATCTAGAAGGAAAAAGCTAGAAAATTTTGTTGGGGTAAAAAGAGGAATTTTGAATTAGCTTCACATATATTTCTAAAATTGAAGTTTGCGTTTGATTCTTTATGCAAAAAGATAACACTTTGCCTATATATATAGTAAAAAATAAAAAGAAAATTTCACTTACTCTTCAAGGTAATACTATGTTTTTACTCTTGTAAAACTTTTTTTCCCCAGCAGAATTAGCCAACAAATTTACTGTTGACAGAGTCTTAAATAAATGGGATTGTAAACAAATTCTAAAACTATCCAAGAATATCACAACAGCTAAAAAGAATTTGGCACCTGATGAAATTTTGGTGTTCAAATATGACAATCTGATCTGAATTTTGTTTTGTCTGTTTTTCAGAGTAAAGTAACTTTAGATAACGATTCCTTGATTCAAGTTCAGGACTGGGACGGCAAGGAAGCCACCATAACGAGGAAACTGGTGGGCGGGAAAATGGTGGTGGTGAGTGAGCCGGTTCTCATATTTCCTCACCTATCGCTACCCTGGTATAAAATCACTCACATAACTTGTTCTCAGACAATAATGAGTGCCATTTTTCTTTTTCTCTTACTTTATAAGAATGAGGAAAAATATGATCAGATAAATGTACAATCATGAATATTATAAAATGTGCATGGATTGAAGAAGTGAAAAACCAAAGAAAATTTTAAAAAATTCTTTGACTCACAGGTAAACCAAAGCAAGCATGTGTTTTTGCAACAAAGACTTTAGCAGGGATTGTGGGCTGTTGCCAATCCTCTACTCCATGCCAGGATTAACTTCTCACTGTTCTTCCAACTCAAAACCAAACGAAGGCATGAGAAGGAATTTTTTTTTTTTTAATTTCAGGATATTATGGGGGTACAAACATTTTGGTTGCGTGTTATGACTTTGCCTCACCCAAACCATAATTTGAGGCATGTCCTTTATAGCCCTTACAATGCTCACTGCGTCCACTAGTTGCCAGTTTACCCACCCCAAACCCCCAATCTTTGAAGAATATTACTACCATGTGAGCGCCTTAGTGTTGGTCAGGGGTATGAAGTTGGAGTGGTATCTTTTTGGTCTATAGATGAGTTAACACAAGTAAAAACTAATATGTATGTTGCTACCATGCCCCTAAGTTTTCATATATTATTTACCCAATTCTCTCAATAATCCTGTGAGGCAAGATTTATCAGTCCATTTGACAGGCAAGGACACAGATTCAGACACTGACTTACCTAAGGATATATAGCTAGAAAAATGTAGTGGTGCTGGGATTAAAATCCACTTGGTTTAATTCCAAAGTCTATAGAATCCATCCGGCTCCCTGTCGGGATGGCTTTCTAGGTCTTTCCCACTTCTACAGAGTGGAGAGATGTGTGTAAATGATTCTTCTCCTCCCAAACCCCCACCTGCACCAAAATAATAAAAAGGTAATTTTAGACATACTATAAAATAGTTATAAGGGAATATACAAGGTTCATATAGAGGTAAACAGCATCTAACCTCATTTCTTAATACAGGGATTTTTTTTTCTTTCTATAAAACAGTACATTTTAGGCACAGTGGCTCATGCCTGTAATCCTGGTACTCTGGAAGGCTGAGGCAGGAGGATCGCTTGAGCCCAGAAGTTTGAGATAGCAGTGAGCTACATGAGAAGATACATTTTATTCCATATAAAGTCAGAAGGGGAAGACTGGGGATGACTGATTTTATCACTGCTTATCATGATGTAGCCAATAAACAGACAGGATTTATAGTTCATTAGGAGAAACACTAGACTGAGAATCCAAGGATGTGGGTTTCCATCTCTGCCAGTCAGTACTTTTGTGACTTTGGACAAGTTATTTATCTTCTCCAAAATTCAGATTCCTTGCCTTCAAGATGTAGACAGTGTCTTCATGAAAGGTTTTCTGAGAGAATTACATATCATCATTATGTATCAGTGCTCTGAAAACCATAAAATACTATAGTACATCAATGTAAGTTAGTATTCTTATTTGAAAAATGTAGAGTATGTAAAATAACAAAAATGCTTCAATGTTGGTATTTAAAATATTTTAATAAAAACTTAAAATTCCAAACCTTATGCCTCGCTTTCTTCAAAAATACATAATCATTATATATACCTTATATATGAGCCATATGTACCGCATATATGTGATTTCCCATATATATCATATATAATATGGCAAAATCCACTAACAATTAGGTCTTATGTATAGTCTATATAGATTTCTTTTCAAGACTTTTAAGGAATGTGTGTATGGACATTACTTAGTTTACATTTTTCTAAACATCAGTTTCACCAACAATACTTACCTATCTCATCCTTCTTTTGTCTTCTAGGAAAGTGCTATGAACGATGTTATCTGCACACGGACGTATGAGAGAGTATCAGCAGATACAGTCTCAAACTCTTAAGCTTTCTCAGGCTGTGATTCAAACTACTGAGGTTGTTTAGATACAACTTCCAAGTAAACTATTGTGGCTGTTAATATGAAAGAGACTTTTTTTGCACAAGCATCAACAATTTTGTTTGCTCTGTTAAATATGCCTGTATCATATAGTACCTTGGCATTGGCAGCAATGAGAAACCAGGACAGTATATCCATGCAGGGCTGGGATAATATATTCAAACAGACACTTCATGCTGATTTTCTTCTCATTATGCATTTTATGTCCATCCTCTAACTTCAACATGATCTGTACTATCTTGGGAAAATAATATTAACTTTTTAATAAACTAGTTAGGACATACAGTATACCTCACAGATTGCAGCCTCAACTATGTGTGAAAGGATAAGAAACATGTTTGGAACGAACTAAAAGCAATAACTGACATCTAATGTAATATCTCACTATTATTACACAGAACGCCATAACTACTACCATCATGGCTGAAAGCCACACCAAAGGGGAATATTTTGTTTTATTGGCAGCAAACATCATGCAGTATTAAGCCTGGGAAGGATTGTAGAAACTGTGTGGACTGACCATGTTATTTTGTGAATGGAAAAGCAGGCCCAAGTCAGTTAACTGTCCACTTCACTATCACCCAGATTATTCCAGGAAGAACTGAAACCAAAATCCACATTTCCCAATTATTAACCTCACAACCATAACAAAGTGAATTTAGATTGGAATTGCTAGGTACAAACAGGTTCATAGTATACAATTATGAACCAAATGAAATGCTACATCGAACTAATGCATAAGCAAGCTTCCCTTTGTTTTAAAACATGTGGGAGAATGCCATAGCTTAGTCCAGATAAGGACGTGGAGTTTGACCATTTGAGCTTGTGGCCTGTCACTGCTTATTTGTCTGGTATGTGGGGGATCTTGGTATTCTGGTAGAAGTGAAAGAAATGCTTGTTTATTTTTTGGTTTACTGAAATGACAAAGAAGATAATGGAAGGCATAGAAAGATATCTGTCCCCTGAGCTTTTTGGACTGCACAGAGAGAGGATTCCAGGCAGAGGCTGAAGGAGCAATTTTCCTGAGACACCCTGTGCATGGCTGTGGATGTGAGCAGCTCGGCTGCAGGCCTAGGTAACAGCTTGCGGCAGAGATAGGAGAGAAGCAGTCTCCCCATCGGCATGGAACCCAGCACTGCTCTGACATCTCGAGGGCCCGTGGCTGCAGGAGCTTTGGAAAACAGTGCTGTTGACATTGGTACTAGTGTCTTGCCTGCTGTGGTAATGGAGATACTCTCATAGGCAGCAGGGGACAGTACAAGAAGCCTTGTGATGAACGGTTAGTTATGAGATACCAGGAGGACACAGGAGGGACTTCCCTGGTGTTTCTCAGGAATACCTGGTGGGCAGGGCCTGGGAGCAGCCCTTTGCAAGGGCTCGTGTTCTGCATGACCAAGTGTGAGCAAGTGCATGCCATTTGGATATTGATGTTAATGCGATGTTACTTGCCAATAATCTAGTGAAGTCTAGGGACCTCTGAGTACTCAAAAAAACCTACAAAAGTACAACAGCAACCAAAGATCGTCAGCAGTGATAAACTGCATGCCTACCTTCCTCCCACTTACTTTACCCAGCTGAGAATCATTAAAGCAGGAAGTCATTCACTGTGGTTGATGGAAGTGCATATCCTTCAGGGATGGTTGGGCAACCATCTAGATAAACCAAATCAAACAAGACACATTGCTACTCCAAAGTGATATGGTAATTCAGGATTTGCTACACACCTGCCATGTATCAGGCACTGCCTGAGAGCTGGTGATAGAAGAACTTAGGTCATGTTTGCTGCCCTTGATCAACTCAGTAGAGAAATGGTATATTGGAAAGGTATCACATGGGCACACTAATCTCTGGGAATTTATAAGCAACAGGTTATAAAATAAATGTTTCTATCTGGACAGAAAGATTTAAAACCACTTTCTTGGTGAATAATTGCCTTGCCTGGGATAGAAGACACCTAGCAACAGGGCGGCAGACACATCAACAGTGAGGACAGCAGTCTGGGTGGGAACATCGTGGAGGGACTCCTACCGCTCCTTTTCACAAGACCTGTCCTGGAGAGTTTATGCTTCTGTGCTGCAACCTCGGTGTAGCTTGCATCAGTTCAGTTCGAGTCAATTATCATTAATCAAGATAATTAAGGAATATGGAGTTATTCCTAGTGAGGTATAACCTTTTCAAGCTGGAAAAAAAATTTTTTTTTTTAAAAAACATATATTCTTTGATTCAGATTTAGCCAAACTATACTAGAATAGCCATTATAAAACCATCAATGGAGGATGTTTAAATTTATTTAAACAGAGTTAATATTGAATATTTCCTATCTGGTAAATAAATTTGGGAAAATGTTCTATTTAAATTATTTGGTTGACAATAACCTGAGATGGAAAATGAAATAATAATAATAATAACAGACTGTTGAGTACTTATTAAGTGCCAGACACTATGTTTAAACTTTCTATGCATAATCTCATCTTCTTCATGAAATATTTATAAATGTATAAACTAAGACTCACAGCAGTTAAATATTTAGCTTAGAGTTCCTCAGCTGATGAATATCAGGACCAGAATTCAAAAGTAGGTCTCTGCGCCTCCAAAGTCTATGTTTGTTAGCCGTGATGCCAGAAGGCTTCTCCAGAAATTGAGATCGTGAGTTTCTTTTAGAGTCTTTCTACCTAATAATAAATATTAGGACCTTAAGTATGCAATGTCCGATTTCCTTAAAGTACTAAGTGCGACAGTTGATATCTCTGACGTTTCACTTTGACACTTCTTGTTCTATTTTTATTGTGAAGGTACATCCTCAGTCTTTCAAATGCATGGTTTGGCTTGTGATTATCTTTCAAATTTTTTTTAGAGCAATTTTTATCAAACTATGGATAAGCAAAAAATTTGTGTTATTTTTGAATATGAGTTCCATTGTGGAACCAATGCAGCACAGGTAGCAATGTACTAGGTCACCTATACTGTAAAAAATTTTGATAAAACCCAATCTGGCAGATAAAAACCATCCTCATTTTGTAATTAAGGAACTGAAGCTTTAGAGATGTTAAATAATTTTCCTGAAGTTTATGGAGATGCTCGTGGTACTTCCAAGATTCATGTCTACTGCACTGTAAAGGCTTTGCTGTCACTAAATTATATTGTAGTTGGACAAAGGGCTTTGAAAGTATATTAAGTCTTTTGACATTACTTCAAGGATTATGGTTAACCCCAGAATTATTGCTATTTATGTGTCACTTTAAATAATTTTATTTGAATGGGTTTATAACTAGAAAGCAGCTCTTCTTATGAAATGCATTTCAAAGTCAAGCACTTATAGCAATTTCCTTCATGATTAGATGATCTACTATATTTTCATAATTTACTCATATAAATAGCCATCTATAAAAACTAATGCCCTCATCATTTAGTTCTGGCAGATATTGAAGACTGAGGAAGGTATAGGAAAATAATTTGGACTTAAGAATTCTATAAATATTAATATTTTTTCAATTCTTATGATGAAGTATTGACACTTACAGTTTGAGTTTTTGTAGTGTTTGTGGTGACCTTTGAACACCAAGCACAAGCTTATCAAATGTGGAACGTAGGAGATCTTACATGCAAGATATAACATCATATGCTTGGCAGTCTTTACTTCATCTGTTCTCTTGAGAAGAGTCTAAAATGTGTTTCAAAATAATAAAGTCTTGGTAAGCCACTACTTTCAAACACTCGGCTGACTTAGAACGACTCAAATCGGCATAATTTTGAATCTAGATTCTAGCTACTTTCTTCTCTTGCAATACTGCCCTTGATTTTCTTGTCTCCCAGAGAATTACTGACCTAGGATTACCAACTCTTATACAAATACAGTAGTGTAGAGTTGGCATGATGTAGCCCTGTGGGATGCGGACATCTCTTCTCAATTCTCTATTCCAGTCCCTGTCTCCATTCCCACTACTCCAGGACTGGCCAAGGGCAAAAGCTCTGCTCTCTCCTACCTCCCCACATTGGACCTCAAAGACATGTTTGTAAAGACCAATGTTATTAAAATAGAAGATATGCATTACCAAAATGAGCTTGTATTAATGCTATACTGCATGTACAGATGAGATAAAAAGAAATTTGGGGACTTGGTTCTAGCCGCAATATATAATAATCAGGATTGGATACAGTCTCATGCCATAAATGGGTAGAATACTGACCAAAATGTATGAAGCAGTTATTTTCAGATGTTGGAGAACAGGAAATGCAGGACCATGATGCCTTAGGAAAGGGGAACATTTGAGGTGCACTCCCACCATTGTCCCAGCTTTCTGCCTGGGGACACAATGACCTCACCCAGTTGAGGAGAGACATTGACAGGTAGAGACCTTGAGACAGCTGGAAGATGTGGGGCAGGGTTCTGAAGAGGAGGGAATCTACAGAAAAAAAGAACTCTAGAAATCTGTATTAAGGGTTCCCTTTACCTTTGGTAAAATCCTTAGTTCTGCATGTATGGAGCGAAACTTCAATGAACCCAGGGAAAGAGTGACCAGAGGGATGTCAAGTAAATAATTCCTGCAGCTCATATAGGGCAGAGAGTTGTTTTATCTGTGGCCTGTTAGAGTGCAGATCCTTGGTACTCAACTGGGGCCCAGACAGACCCCAGAAGGGTCTTATCTTGGCACTAAGGCTAAACTATTCCTAGAGTAAAAGCTATGCTAGAACCACTTTAACAATGCTTAAAATCAAGCATTGAAAGGCATAAGCTGATCTGCAAATAACATAAATTCCTATAAGAATAAAGACCAACACTCTTTAAAGGGAGAAAACAAAGTTCAAGCACTCAATAATATTACACTCACAATTTCCCTGCATCCAATAAAAAATTATTATACATGACAAGAAACAGGAAAATAAGATCTATAATCAGGAATAAATTCTGTCCATAGAAACAGACCCAGAAATGACAGAGATGATGAAATTAGCAGACACAAACTTTAAAACATATAAATATGCCCAAATGCTGAAAAATTTAATGAACCTGAGCACAATAAAGAGATAAATGGAAGATAAAATTTCTAGAAATAAAAAATACAGTATCTGAAATGGACATTTGCTGGATAGAATTAAAAACAGATTGGAACTATAGAAGAAAAGATTAGTGAACTTGAAAACACACTCCATCCAGTCTGAAGCACAAAGAGAACTGAAGACTCAAAAATATTTTTGGCTAAAGAGAGATTTCTTACCCAAGTTTAAATACCTTGGAAGGAGGGGAAAACACAGCCCAGTGACTGTCTGATATGGGGATATAATCATTCCAGCATGAGGTCATAGCTATGAGCCTTCAGAAGCCTGCATTCCTGGCAGGCCTGGGGGTATATGTGCCTCAATCTTGAAAATGGAATAAAGGATGATGAGGTAGTATCCACTACATTGCCTTTGTTGTTGTTAGAAATCTTGGACTTGACCATGAAGTATTAACAAATAAACTGATTTATGCAAACCCTTTCTGTGAAAACTCATTTAAAAAAAATTACCATGGTCTTTTTGTTTGTGATACAAAAGATTTCCTTTAAATTCTTACCACATTTTTTAAAAGTTTGTAAAATGAGGCTGGGCGTGGTGGCTCATGTCTGTAATCCCAACACTTTGGGAGGCCGAGATGGGAAGATCACTGGAGGCCAGGAGTTCCAAACCAGCCCGGGCAGCATAGCAAGACCCTGTCTCTACAAAGCAGAAAAAGGAAAAAAAAAGTTTGTAAAATGAATTTATATATAACCATAAATTATTTTTAAAAACAAGGCTATTTTTCTTGATAATGTAAACTCCAAGAGGGTAGGGATTTTTTTATTGTTGCTTTTCGTTTTGTTTTGTTGTTGTATCAGGAGCATCCAGAACAGTGTGTACCTACAAGTGGTAAGTAAATACTGAGTGGATAAATCAGTGAATGAATCAGACCCTGTTGAACACAGTATTTTTTATTGTTTTCCTCAAGGTGGTGCTGTGTACAGCAGAAAGGGTCACGTAAGAAATGTGATTTCTTTTCCCCTAAAATAGCCTTGATTTCTGATCAATTTTCTCTCATTATCTAAGTATTTCTTTTGAGCCTTACCATCTCTCCAATTACCTGATCTTTCAGACTTACCTTCTTTACTGGAAGAGGCTTACAAGGCTGTCAGAGGAGTTGATTTTCTTTCTTGTCTGTTTCTCCGGCCCCCACACTCCTCCCAACCTCCCGCCCTTATCTCTAGTAACATAATCTTTGTTAATTTTGACATAGTCCAGAACGCTTGCAAAATGGAAACATTTGTAAATTTTCTAGTATTTAGATTAGTGCTTTCCAATTCTGGAGTGCCTGTTAAAAATCAGAACCTCTGAAGTGGGTGAGGGCATGGATTGGTGACTAGGAACCAGAATTTTCCAAAGAATTTGCAATTCAGACAGATATGCATATGGGCTGTGAAGAAGTAAGCACATTTATTAATTACAGATTGTAAGCTTTTTGTTGTTTTCATATAACTGTAGCATTGGAAGAGGCTCTTGGAGTTCTCTAGTTCTTCTCAATTTCTTTACTCCAGAAAAGACATCTCAGTTTCCCAAATTCTCATAGTGTAAGTGGCAGAAGTAAGGCTGAAACCTCACAATTACCAGGGCTCTTTCCATTAGATTCGTCTTGCCATTTTAATTTAATTCTGAGCTAATTTGCATTATTGTTATGTCAACGTAAAGTATCGTGAAATTTTTGAAAACATTTTTATTTTATTATTTTTCTTTCTTTGGGGGATAGAAATAACACTGTTGAATACCAAGCAGAGTCAATGAAGTGTATTGACCTGGGGGAGAAAATGAACTAAAATTCACATACTTGTACTTTTTTTCTTGGATGAATAAATATGTATAAGAAAACATTATGGTTATTGTTAGTCATCATTATAGTCACCAGCATCATCAATTCTTAGCTTAGTTACTAAATTCAATTAGCTAATGATACTTCTTGAAAATTTTAACAGGTCTCTAAGACCTGGGAGAACTATCAAGCATCGTGGAACATCACACAAGCTAGTTGAGTCAGAGGACCTTGGAAAACAGTCTTAGTCTGTGCTGTCAATAGAATTTCCCAGTCTAGGCCATTACTTGAAAGTCAGCAAATGGACCTGAGACTTTCTGTCAGTTAGAAGGACCAGCCCTGTAAAAGAAGCAGTTTTACAGAAAAGATAACATCCCAAATTTCTCTTAATTTTAGATGGACCACTGAGTATCTGCCATGGATGGGGTTTTGGTACCCGGTAAAATCTGACAAACAAGCGTTCAGAATGCAAAAGACCTATTTCACCTCAAACCAATCATGACTCTGCTTCATCGATGCAGGGCCAACTTATCCACTAAGCACAGAGCACAGTGTACAATACTTTTAGGGACCCACGAAAATCTTAATTTCTTCTAAAATTAAAAAAAATGAACTTTTAGGGTCAAATAATGTTTTAATTTTTTTCTCATATCAGAAAAATGTAAAATTTTTAGAGCCCATACAAATCTATTAAATTTTGCCTGAAACAGAAAAAAGTATTTTAAATATTTAAAGTCATATCAAAATTATTTTTAATATTGATATTATTGTGGTGGGAGGGGCACATGAAGGCAAAAATTTCTGGGGCCATGGAGGCCATATGTTGCCCTACATTGATCCACTAACTTTCAATAATTTGCTATTGTTTGAGAGATTCCCCATCAGTAAATCTTCAGTTCCTATACTTTTAGGATGGTGAATTCTAGAAAACTCCCTCAAAGAACAACGCTGCCAGATGTAACCTTTTGATTGTTTTCTGGTCATTTGCTAAATCGTAGCCAATAGGATATTTTTCACACCACTTGCTTTTTTAGCTCCCTATTAGGTCCCTCGTCCCCACCCTTTCCTGCTTTCCGTTCCTACAGAGCACACTCTAGAACACTCAAACAACGTCAGGCAAATGGTCAAGAAAACCTGTAATGGGATCAAATAATAATTCACAGTTTCAAATTTCATTAATATTCAGCCGTATGGACCATTATGGAAAAGGGTAAAGTCCAGGTAATGGTGGAGCACTGAAAACCAGTTATCTTTGAGGAAGCTTGTTGAGATTTCTTTCTGCCTGCCACATTTGTTTTCCTTGAATGCATAGAGAAATTCCAGAGAGACACCAGGACTCACTCAGAAAATGCTGCTCCTTCGGTCTGGGTGCCCCCTTGACATCACTCTGCTTCTCCAGTGGATTTCTCCGTGTAATTGCCTTCCAGGAGATTAGCCTCCCTGTCCAATTCAAACCAGAATGCCACAAGGTTCAAAAGATTGAGTTTAAAATAAGAGAACAACTCTGATTATTTAAGAAAAAAAAAAAACAGAGGCATTAAAGCTGACGGTTAGATAGTATTTAAGCATATTCTCATACCAACTTTGTTAAGACTAGGGACTGTTTATTGCAATCCTGTAACAAAGGAACTCTAGACCATGGCTCCTGATATACTTTAGCAGATAGCCCTGATTTAAGCAGATGTATTGTTTTGGGGGGAAGTTGGATGTTGCCCGCTTCTATGTCAGAAATGCAATCTGCCCTATTCCCATCCATCCTCAGGGCACCTTGAGAAGTTCTGACTTGCTGGTTTATCTCTCTCTTTCCATACTTCCAATGTTATCTTCAAGCATATTTATTTCTTCAGTAAGCCACAGACTGGTTATTTTAACTCAGCATTTTTTTTAGTTTAATTAAAATACCTTTGTAGTTAGGAAATAATTTATACTCTTTCTGAATTGAAGAGTCTAAAGATATAGACACTGGGGAGTTAACTATATTTGGCTAATGAAAGCCAAATTCCTGTGAACTCAAATCTATCAGAAACTAGCCTTGGAGTGTGCGCATAGTAGGCTTTTCAGGGGCTCTATTTCACAATGATTGAACACACATATTAAAGTGATCATAAAACTGTTTTGAAATGACAGTTTATATAGCATTGGTCAATATTGTGGTCATTGACAAGGACAGTCCCTGCTCTCAATATGAGAGTCATAATATAGATGTAGCAGAGATTGTCACCACAAAGCAATTGCTGTCTCAGGTCAAATCAGTGCTGGGACTTCAGTGCTGGAACCTCAGATGCTTCCAGTGTTCAGAGAAGAGAAGGGAATGAAGTCAGGGCAGGAGCATTTGAGGTCAATTTCACAGAAGGGATGGATTCCGGAGAACCTCTGTGAGAAGATGTTTTAGAAGGGAATTTGGAAGAAGAGGATGGTGTAAACACAGGGGAACAGGAATGAATCATCAGTAATGATTGATGAGAAAAGCAAATAATTGAATGGCAGGTTTTAGAACCTTGAGGTACAGGAAGAGATAATAGGATCTAGCCTCTGAGCTCTAGGGAGGTAAGGTCTTATTATCTCATTTTGCAGATAAAAAATTTTTTGAGGCCAAAATATGCGGAGAGGTTAAATTAGGTGAGTAAGTCCTTAGTCCAGTGATTCTTTTCAAACTTTACTGAATGTGAATCACCTCTGGATTTTTAAATAAATTTCTGGGCTAAACCTCTAGGCAGTCTGACTCAGTAGGTGGAGGTTGGGCCTGGAATTTTCATTTTTTACAAGACCCTCAGGTGGTCACCAAGTGTGGAAACCTCATTTGGGAGATGGTGCTTTGATATAATAGATAATCACAGAACAACTGGGTCGTATTCCTATGTTAAGAATAATCCTGATAAGTTTTCTTCAACTTTGATGGATGGACAAATACCCATCAGAGGTATTCCTTAATTATTTTCCTAGTTTTCAAAATTTCTTTCATGACCAGAAAATGGAGGCTTTCTTTCCATCATTGCCCAGAATTTGAAAAGGTCTACACAAATCTAAGTCCAGGCTCCTCAGACACAATACTTGTGATGACAGTCCCATGGAAGACCTGGGAATGCCAGAGTGAGCAGAACACTGAGTTGGAAACCCTGGGTTTGAGTCCTGGCTTTGTGACTTGCTAGTTATTGATGCTTGGTTAAGTATTTTTTTTCTTAATACTATTATCTTGAGATTTTTATTTCCAATGTATAAATTTTGGAGGGACACATAGATTCAAATCATAGCACCTACCAAATTCTAATGACTCTGTCATGCATGTTCTTAAAGTTAACCCACATTTTAGATTATCATCTATTTAATGGAGACAGCAAGATCTCCACTGATTCTGTTATAGGATTATGGAAAGGACAGATAGTGTGGAAGTTCTCTAAAACTATGCAGACCTACACAAATTTTTTTCAAAAAACTATAGGAAGGATGGAATTCAACACACTTTATTTAACAAGCATTACATACCTACTATAAGTAAGCCACTGTAGAAGTTACAGGGAGATAGAATCCTCAGGCTTACTCTCAAAAAAGAAAAACCTTGTAGATTAGCTATACCTTCCCACTTCCCTCATTTTCATTGTCTTTCAGTTCCTGACGTTAATCAGAGACTGGGGACATCAGAAAGCAGCATCCTCGCTGTCCCCTCCTCTGAGGCTAAGAGATAGAGCAATTAATTGAGAGGGTTGAAAGGAATTTACATATTCTTTTCCCTTTCTCTCCCTCTTTTTCCTTTTCCTTTGTAGACTGAAGAGGTTTGAGGCATTATGTGTGATCTTTTTGGGAAGTACTACACTTTGGAAAATTTTTTTTTAAAAAGTCCACTGTAGAAGCCTGGAGAAGGAAATACAGAGTTGCTGGAATATTTTGCTTGGGCTCAGGCTCTTTGGGAGAAGAGATAAAGGGCCTTTTTGAAGTTTCTACATTTTGTAGTTAACCTCACAGGGCAAATGTCATGGCAGTGCATGGGAAAAATGTGTTTGGCTTGAGTGTTCCACTTAATGTATGTTTTTGTATCGTAAGCAGAGAGATAGGCAGTTATTAAATCCAAAGTCAGAATCAGAGTAGGGGAGCAAATCCTCTCTAAACAAGTTTCCAGGTGATGCAAACCACAGTGTGATTACTGCAATGGTATTTCAGGGAAGGGAAACTGCTATCAACCTGTCAGGTTTTAGTCTGAAACTGTGGGTTCTTGGCACGCTCATGGCCGAAGAATGACCAGACACGCCAAAGTTAGGCAAGCATGAAAATGTGGTCTATTGAGGACAGAAAGATAGGATTATAGGGCAAGAGCAAGATATAGGTTTGCAGAGCATGGTACATGTGCCACAAATGACGACTGGACCTATTGTCCTATTGTCACAGCAGGACAAGCAAAAGGAAGGGCAATAAGAGAGAGAGTTTAGCTATGGTCTGCATCTTATTTTATAAGGTCTGTATAAGGACCTCCCTCATGGTTCAGAGGTCACCAATGAACCACTTTGATTGGACATCTGGGAGTCACATGACCTGAGCCTTAACTGCACATGTGGGTTCTAGGTCACTTTCCAGACTTTATGGTATGTGGCTTGGCCCATGAGCTAGAGAGTCCTCTGCATTCCTTTGCAGCTGGCACGGCCATGTTCTGATTGGCAGATTCATAGGGTATTTCCTCCTCCCCCAGGTATGGAGAATCAGGGTTGGGCAGGACCAAGATGGGGCAACAGCACCCACTTTCATCCCTAGGAGACCCCAAATCCCTCACTATCTGTCTAACAATCATGTGGGTGCAGGAGATAAGAGGGCATATATTCTTGAAAAAGAGAAAATGACAGCAAATAATTATAGTAGAGTATGAAAAACCACAGGACTACAAGTCCAGAATCGACTTTATGTGATTCCCTAGTCAAATCACTTTAACTTCCGGCACTCCCTTCATCCCCACCCTAATTCATCCTTTCTTGCTCTTTTTTTTTTTTAGACAACCATATTAGCCTTCCAATTTGGCCTCCTAATCCCAATTTCCAATCCCTCCTTAAACTAAGCCATTCTGCAACTGGAATTGTTGTGGAAACTGCTAGGGTGTTTCGTCCTAGATTCAGTTGCTGGGTGCACAAAGATCCAGTTACTGAGACAATGAGGACTGCTAAGGAAAGGACAGAGGTCTTGCCAGAAGAATGGGAGTAACAGTCTCAAATCTGCCTTTCCAAATATGGGAAATCATACGCTTTTGAAAGAAGGGCCTCGTGCCTTGGGGCAGGTAGTGGCTTATCTTACAGGGGGTGCAGGTCATGTGCCTTGGGACAGGTCATGGTGGGTGTTGTATCTTGGCTCAGGATGTCTGGCCAGGGGCCTTCAGAGTCTCAGCTCCTTTGTCTTGGAAAAAAATCCACCATTTCTGGGAAACAAGTCGAAGGTCAAGTAGTTAACGGAGAGGAATTGAAATTTGTTCAATGCGTGTGCGGGGGGTTGTGAAGAGTGATCACCTTGTGAAAACTTTTACCTGATTTAGAAACAAGCTCCCCTCCTGGAAAGATTAGATGGCTTCCCTGTTACTGGAGGACAAACTTCTTTGCATGACCTACGACTCCAGAGCCACCCCTTAGATAGCCCATCACTGAACACTGACACCTTATGGACTCATCTCCACCCTTTCCCACACTTTCAATGCTACAGTGTGGTATTTTTTGTTCTTATTTCCACGCACGTGCATACCTCTCTCTTCCCCTGCTCTCCGCCTCCACCTGGCACCCTTGTGTGTATTCACCCTTCCACACTCAGCTCAAGTGACTTTCTCTGTGCAGTCTTTCTTAACTCTCTGGATGGAGTTTGTCCTTCCCTAATAATTCTGGACTACACACTTCTAGGTTGCAGTAGGATTTTTCTTTTGAAGGCCTTTTTGGAATTTCCCAGCCAAATGGGTGAGCAGCTCTATTATTAGCAGGGCTAAGCTTCAAAGTAAATTCTTCTCTTATTCTCCTTGGCGGTCGGTAGAAAGGATGGTTCATTTATACTCTTATACTGTTCTCCTTCCGTGAATGTTCAAACAACAGGAATTGTGGGAAGGCTCACATTTCAAGCTAGGAGGAAGCTCATCCTCTTTCTAACTTGGAAGTTCTTAAAAGGTCTCTTGCTGGGAACCTGCCTACTTGTCCCACCGTGGTGAATTAAAGCAAAAATGTTGAGCTGTAAGTTACCATTACTCCCTTGAAAAATTTTCCAACACTGTTTTTTCATCATCCTCACTCAGAAACCAGTAAAATCTTGCTCCAACGCATTCAACACGGTTTCTTACGGAGCAAAGAGCTTGAATAGGAATAACCATAAAACCAGGAAAAATAAATAGTGGAGTCCTATCTGCTTTAAGTGATAACATAATGTTCTGCTTCTGCAGATGTTCTACTTCAGCTCCTTAATCTCATTTTAAGTCGCATAAACTATCTCTACTGCAATCTATTAGATTCTAACATGATGGACAAGGCCCAGGAGTCTGTTTTTTTATTGCTGTTTTAAGCTCTCCAAGTGATGTTGCTGCAGAGCCAGGTTTGGGAAACACTGCCACGGAATTGGAAACTCTCATCTGTTTTAGCAGCTTCTTCCTCCTCTGCCCTAACTCCTACTTCCTAGGTCCATGATTGGATTAGATCCTGTCAGGCTCAATTAACCCCGAGTACCCTGTCAAGTGAGCACATGGATAAATGATGAGCCTTGCTTTCTGAACTGGAAATGCAGGCACGGCAGGGTTAAACGGAGTTCCCCTAGATTTCTGAGGCAAATGAGAGAGGAGCAGGAAAAGGGCTCTGATGCAAGTGATTAGATCAAAGGTGATCTTGGTCTGCGTCAGGTGGTGTTCTACATAATACGCACCTTGTAGCGCACCAGGTTAATAAGTGCTGTGGTCATCGGTAGCTGTTCCTGTTCAAGGCCATCTCTTCACAGCAATAAGTTGGGAGAGGGACCTTCTTATCCTTTCATCATAGCCTCTTTGTTTTTCAAAATCTTTTTGTGGTAATTCAATAAAATCGCAACTCAGCTATCCCTTTGTAATTATACTAGGAAAGGTTTGTGAACTAATTATTTCATTTATTCAAGCAGCAGAAGGGTAATTTACCAGGAAGGCAATATTGGGCAATGGTTCTCAAATGTGACTGAGTATCCAAGCCCGGGTGATACTGCTGTATCAGGACTCCCTGCTCGACCCGAGGCCTCCTGATCTCTGGGGGGATGGGGCCTCAAAGGCTATTTTTAAAAACCTCCCTCCACCAGTGAGATGATTAATTCAGTTTAAGAATTACCTGTCTAGTGGTGTCTTGCAGGGGTTTCCGCTGTTGATCTCCCCTGGAGAGATTATAAAAAGTGTAGATTTTGTGTCGAACTCCAAGGGATTCTATTTGCTGGTTGGGCTCTAGAAATAGGTATTTTTAACAAGCTCTTGAGCTGTTTCTGAAACTGGTGGCCATTGTGCCTACTCTAGGGAGCACTGCTCTGTCCAAGGTCTGGCCACAGGCAGGCATAATGGAGAAAAAATGGGACACATTTTCAAGGTTCAGCTGCTGTTCCTGTCCAAGGCCAGTTGCAAAGGTCCTCCAGACAGTGCACCCACCTGCAGCTAGACACACCAGTGCCAGAGAGAGTGAGGGTGGAGAAGATGACTGGGGGGCAGGATGGGCTTCCTGGTCTATCTGTTTAAAGCCATAACACCAGCCGGACGCTCACACCCTTTCTTCTGATCTACTTCAACAGCTCCTCACTGGCCTTGCCTGCGGTGTCTCCTGGCGTGCCTGCCTCACTTTCCCCAATTTGATTTCAGCTCCAACTTGTATATTGCTGCTAGACTTATTTTATAGAAGGTAACTTTTGTTTCTCCAGGACTTAACAATCTTCAAGCTTACACAATAATTTGCCCCATACCAAATCCAGACGTCTCTGCAAAAGATCTCAGACTGTTTGTCATGTGGGCCCTTGTACATTTCCAGATTTGTCTTCCGTGCTGACTCATATAGCACGAATAAACACCCCTGCTTGCAAAGTGTTTTCTGTGTCCATTTGAGGAACTCTTCAACTTTCAACCTTAAGCTAAAGCATGATTCATCATGTGAAGGCTCCTATGATCTTTCCACATAGACTTACTCTGTGAATCTTGCGCATGCTTGTACCATAGCACCTATTGCTCTACATTACATTTACTTATTCTAAAGTCTATTCAGCACAATAGACTGCGATCATGCTTTAATATTATTATCATTAATATTAATGAGAGCAAAAGTAATAGTAGTAGCTATTCCATGCTGGCTAATAACGATTGCAAAGTTCTGTGCTTTACGAATTATATGAATTATCTCACTTAATCCTTTTAACACCTTAGGAAATAGACACTACCTGTTTCTAAGCAGCAAGCTAGTGTTGACTGGCTTTAGAGTCTGACTTCGGTGTAGGTGCTTTGCGTTCAGTGGGCACTTAGTAAATATTTATGGAATGAATAAATGATTGATGTATAAATGAATGAATGAATGATGCCAGGTACAGAAAGCTTGCCAATTAAAAAGTCATGGCTGCTGTTACTAATGAATGATCAGCAGGAGTTCCTGGGCAGTATTTCTATTGGTGAAGAGAGCAAAAGGGAGGTACCAGAAATGGCTCTTCTTTTTTTCCTCTGAAAACTGCTTCTTCGACAGGAAACCTCAAAAGGAAAACTAGAAGATAGATATTGAAATAAAAATACGTACGTGAAGAGATACACATAAAAAGAAAATGACCTTAAAAGCCAAGTCAGTGGAGGGAGGATAGGCCCGTGCATGGTTATTTTGACCTATTTATGCCCTGGTCACTCAGTATCCTGATTTCCATGGTTGAGGCCACCTTATCCTTTCCTGAGTCTCAGCCTTGCTTCCACCTCTGAAACAAGCTGTGTAGGTCCTCGCTTGGAAACAGCATAGCCTCACCCTCTGAACTTGCAGCCCAGGCTCCAAGGCATTACAGTGTCCCAATTCTGGTAACTGGGTTTTCTTCTTGTTCTTGGGACCTAGTGCCTCCCTTTGTAAACTAGATCAAGTGATGAAATTTCTATCTTACCCAAGTCACTAGATGTCATACTGTTCATCAGTCTCCTGGTCTACTCCCATGTAGTGCCCTGTCACCTGGATCCTGCTACCTGCCTGAGAGTGCCTGCTCACCTAGATCTCTGAATGTGCTCATCTGCTCCAGTTAAGGTATCACATCTGGCACCTCAGCTTGGTTAGGGATATCACCTGGTTAAGTAGCCCATCAGCATCTGTCATGACCTGTCTAGTTTTTGCAGGGGCTAGACAGGTAAACTGCATAGGGATAGGGTAAAGACCATAATCTCTGCATGCTTACAGTCTTTGATGGTGATGCTAATATCTACATTCCTTTTAGGAATGAAATATTATTTCTGATTTACTGTCTTGGCTGCTGTGGAGGCTGGGGCAGAAGAAATAGCTGAGAATCCAAGAGACAACAGCGCAAGAAAATCTAAGGATTTGCTTAAATGTGTCCAACACAGATGATGAATATTATTACTACTAATGAAGTATACATTGGACTATGACCTAGGGAAAATAGAATTTCAATTTTATTGAGGAAAATTGGGAAAAACACTGGGAAAATAAAATTTCAGTATGGAAGAGAGCATACAAAGTTAACTGTTTTGATGCTGGTTGAGTTGGTATCTGTGTGACTTGGAACAAGCCATATAACATATTGGGATTCTATTTTCTCATCTATAAAATAAAGAAAATTCATAAGAGATCAATTACAGTAGCATAATTCTATGATTTTTCTAATTTTTTTGTATCATTGTAAAATTACAGTAGTTAAGGGAATAAAACATCAAAAAGTAGAGCCTACATACTGTATAAAATTATATACCTGCTATATATTTAGATTTTTTTCATTTGCATTTTCAAATCATGTTCTTAGGCAAGTATCCAACAATTAAAAAAATGTGCTTTAAAAAAGATCTGTTCACTAAGGTTTTATGTTCCAGCTGTTTTTGCATCTATGAAATACTTGGGTTGCACTCTGGACTACTATTTCTGTGGTAAATGCTATTTTTGAATAAACACAATACATATCCCCAAGTAAAAGACATGGATATAGGAACTGAGAGTGTGTCATTGACTTGATTTAAAATAGCCCATGTTCTGTAGCTCAGAGGAACTCAGAAGTATGTCAAAGGACAAGAGGGAAAAATGCCACATAGGAAGAACTGAGAACAGTATCCCTTGGTCTGATTTGTGGGAAAGTAAGAATTACAATTGCAGAGTTTGGCAAGACAATTAGGGTAAAGAGCAAGAGCTAGAATAACTATTTCCAAATTTTAGGATAATCAGAAATCAAAACCCCAGAGGAACCTGGGTGACGCGAAATTCCACTTTGGAATCACTGGAAATGCTCAAGTTCATCGTCTTGCCCGCTAGTATTATCGAAAGGATTCCGACTCCTTTCCTTGATTAAACCAGGAAAGGAAAAGAAACACATTTTATAAAACTCAGACACATCTGGCAAAATTTTTTTTAAAAATTTCATATTACATTTTTTTCCCAATGCCAAAAGTCCTATCTTTGAGGATTTAAGAAATAAATAATTGTTAAAATCTAAGGAATACAAATATATTTCAAGGAATATCTTGAAGCAACAACACAAATATTAAAAATATGGAGTTAAGTTTCAGTGATTATTTGGAAAAGCACAGGCTTCAATGTACTAATGAACTTACAACTTTCACAATTTTTTTGCCAAAATATTGAATGATTTCCCCAGGGGAAACAAAAGGAGATAAAGGAAATCCTTGGGAAAAAAATCAGTTCATGTCAAAGAAATACATGATTTTTCACACACATACACATGGTTAATCTACTCAGAAATAATCAAGGGATTGATTTTATTTGGATTAGGTGAAACTGTTGCTACCTGAAAATTTTCTTTCATTTGAATTTTAATTCAAATAAATAATGACTTAACACTAACAGCAATTTTTAATAGAGATGTTGAGGGAAGTTTTTAGCATTAATATTCATTGATATGCCTTTCAAGAATGCCTGATATCTTCATGTAGGCAAAATAAATTATTGTTGACAGAATCCCTTGCACTATGCAACACTAATGATCAGGAAGCAGCTTCATGGTATACACAACCACAGGAGGAGGGTTATGGAAAGGGCAAACAGTCCCAGTGGTGCACTCTTTGGCATGGAAATCATAATGTCAAGGAAATGTAATTTACAGTTTCTCGAATGTTAGATCAGATTTTTTGCTGGTTTTTGCTCTATGTGTATGTCCATGTTAAAGAAAGTCATTCCTTGACTGATAAACCTATTCACACAATATAGTCTTTAATGCATGCAAGGCATTCTCTGATACTTGCAGACTTAAGAGATTCAGCGTTCAAAGAATTCAGATCACAATGTCTTTTCATCTCAGAAAAAAAATGTAATATTTCAAACCTGTTTCGTGTACTTACGAACGAAAAAAATCATCTCCATTGGGAACTATGCAAATTCTCAACCACCGAGAAAGCACAAAGGGGAAAAACCATACTTTGTGAGGTCTTGATTGGTCTTGAGGGAGTAGTTATGCCTCAAGCATAGTTCCTGCAATTTTCATGCCTCATGTTTGGAAAGCAGATGAAAATACACAGTTGAAGTTTGTATACTCCATCTCTCTCTGACTAGAATTCAAAGAGGTCCAATCATGTGCCCTAAGTCTTCTCAAGACAAGTTGCTTCAAACTCTTCATTCACACACTTTTTTTTAAGCAGACGACCTTGAATGCTATTGTTTGTATATAATGTTTCTTATTTACTCATTGAGTTCTTTTACCTTTCCTAAGCCAGGCCCTTGATGACTTTGGCTAGACAGCCAGATAGTCTGTCACCAAATATGTGTTGAGGGACTACTGACTGACATGAACCAGGCCCTGTGTAAGCTTCAGGCTCTTGGTCTAATACTCAAGTTTAATCTACTTGCTTTGTGCCCATGTTGACTATTTCAAATGACAGGTCTCATTAAAAACAAGCCCCATTTTAAGCCAGTTTTGATGAAAGGAAATAGATCATCTTATTCACTATTGGTGGGAGTTTAAAGAGCATGGCCTCTTTGGAAGGCAATTCAGTAACGTATATCAACATTTAAGTGTATATAACCATTGGTCCATCACTTCTACCTCAAAATATTTATATAACTAGACAAAGATATATATGTACAAGAATGTTCACTAAAAAATTTTAACAATGAAAAGTGGAGGTACTGATTAAAATGTGGCACATTTTAGTATATGTGCTGCCGAAGCGAGCACATAAAATGTGGCACATTTTAATCACAAAATACACACAAAAATAGATTATTTGGTAGCAATTTCAAACAAAGAGACATAGTAATTGACATGAAAAGATGACTCCTGTGGCTCAGATACTGTTTGTTTGTCCCTGCCAAAACTCATGCTGAAACTTGATCCCCAACATGGCAGTGTTGGGAGGTGGGGCCTAGGGGTGGCTGGGGCAGGTCCTTCATGAATGGCTTTGTGCTGTTCTTATGGTAGTGAGTGAGTTCTCGCTCTGGCAAGACCAGATTAGTTCTCAAGGGGATTGATTAGTCCCCGTGAGAGTGGGTTGCTATAAAGCTGGGACACTTCTCGGGCTCCTCCTCTCTTCACATGTATCCACTTTCTTTTTGACCTTCTCTGCCATGTTATGATGCAGCACAAAAGCCCTTGTCAGAAGCCAGCATCATGCCTTTGAGCTTCCCAGCATGCAGAACCATGAGCTAAATAAACTCCTTTTCTTTACAATTTATCCATTCTCATGTATTCTCTTAAAGCAATACAAAATGGACTAAAACAATGATGATGGTATATTACTAAATGAAGATGAAGGTTATAGAAGAGTATGAATGTGCATTGTCTTGACATATTATTCAATGTCTTTAATGAAATTCATATTCATATTCCATGTGTATGTTTACATATGTAAAGAAAAGACTATAAAGGATATTCATAGAATTATTAAAAGTTATGATCACTGGAGAGTGAAATAATTACCTTCTCTTCTATATTGACATAGTCTGAATTTATATATCAGGTATATATATTTTTTAAAACACTAAAAAAATTCCCATTTGGGGAGGAATATTTTCCACCACAACAGGAGGAGAGTACAAACATGGTATTGTCTCTCAAGAAAAAAAGAGTTTTTGTTTTCAGTTATGGATATTAAGAAAACTCATTTTGAATTTTATGAATTTCTAGAGCTGCAATTGGTCTCAAGACTGTACTTTTACCACAGAATTATTGCTGAGGGAAGTTTAGTCTTTTGAGAGGTCTAAGACAAAAGATGACTCTGAGCAAGGCCATTCTGCATCCAAGGAAGTTTTTCAATTCTTCTCAGCCTAGGACTCAACTCCCCAAGTATGTGATTTGACTTTGGGGACGACATTATTATTATTGTTATTATTATTGTCACTACTAATATCATTCCTAGCTTCCATATGTTGAGTGAGGTAAATGCTAAGCAACATATACAAATATATCCTAGGCAACATGTAAAATACTTGAAATTTAAGATTGTAAATTTAAACAATAACAATAAGATATAGTTTTCCTATTTACAGATGAGAAAGCTGAGTGTCATAGAAATTAATTAGCTTGCCAAAGGTCACAAGCTAGTGAATAGTGACAATAGAATTTCAACACACCTTAACTCCAGCACTCCTGGATCTTTCCATCATATGACATGGTTTATAAGGCAACCACAAAATGTCACAGGTATGTTAGTGTGAACTGAATAAAAATTTTAATAGAATGTCAAAATTATAAACAATAATAGCATCTTTATAGCATAGAATCAACATCAAGAATCTTGCAACAAGAGTAATAACATCTAGACACAGAGAATCTTGGCAAGCTCCAGACTAAGCACAGGAATGCACATTTCACCCAGTGAGAGAGGATTTTCGTCAAGAGGGAAGTTAACACCCAGATGGCAAATACAGTTCACAGATGCCTGACATTTGTGCTTTCTTACTCGATCAGAGTTCACCGGGGGAAGTCTCACAGCACAAGTGCCTCCCAGAAAGAATACTCAGTGTTTCCTTGTAATCAAAATTGTTCCTGGATGAACTGTTCCTGCTCTGCCTCTTTATCAGCATCAAGTCACAGTTAGTGCCCATTGCAGCATCTGCTGCTATCTGGTATTTCCATTAGAACACATGGTTCATATTTTGTCTATAACCACAGGAGACCCATGTATTCATCCTAAGTGTGCTTTTTCTCTCTTTCCCTTCCTCTCTCTTTCCTCTTTCCTTTATACTTTTTCTCCTTCTTTTTCTCTTCTTCTTCCTCCCTAATTTCTCTTTTTATCTCTCGCAAACATTATTTTCTAGGCGTCTAATGTGAACCAGAAACTGTGCCTACTGTTTGCCAGAAACCCTCTGGATGTATAGCTCCTCCTTCAAGGAGCTCACAGTCTGGAGGTCAGGATTATAATCATACATGGTCCTAACACACAAGGTACTATAGGATCCTAGAAGTATTATGACTCTTGAGAAGAACTGAACTAAAATCTCAAGTGCCTTAAACCCAGTTCTGCGTTACACTCTTCTAAAGTTTATGATGTAGTTGAAAATGGCTTAGCTTATTAATTTAAAGGTTCTAGGCTTTCTGGGAGGAGGAGCACAGATTAATGGAAAGAGTACTGGACTCAGAAAGCCTAGATATTAGTTGCAGCTCTGCCACTACTGAATGTCTAAACTTAGGCCCATTTTCTCATAAACAATTTTAACCAGCCTTACTCTGTGTGTATAAAATATCTTCCACCTATAGTATGTAAAATATTTTTTGAATTTTAAAATGTCTGAATGTTTTTTATGACATGTATCCATACGAAATAAGATTGTCAATTGGTACAAATGTTTTGGAGAAAAAATTGACAGTATATTTTTAAAGCCTTAAAATATCTGTTTATTTACCCCGACATTTGTAGCCTAAATTTCTAGCCAAAAATGTAGTCTAAAGAAATCACTGGAAATATGTGGTTTGATATTTGTATAATGATGGTCACTATAGTACTGTATTCTCTATAATAGCAAAAAATAAAACCTGGAACAAAATGTTTTATTGTATAATATTGGTTTTATATGTGGTTTATAATATGGCATATATTCCATACAGTGAAATACTTTGGATTCATTAAAAACGATATGGTACCAGTATACTTATTGACACAGAATGATATTCAGAGTACATGATCGTATTCCAGTACCTAGAATAGTGCTTGATACATAGTAGATGTTAACAAATTTTCTGAATATTCTATTAAGTGAAAAAAGTCAGTTCCAAAGCAATGTGGACTACTACGTCATTTAGAAAACATTATTATATGTACACAAAAAGTCTGGGGAATATTTACCAAAATGTTCAGTAATAATTTCTGGGTGGGTATTTATTAGTAAGTTTTATTTTCAAATCTCTATACCAATCCCCACATCCCACCCCAATTTTCTACTCCCCAGCCAGAATAATCTTGGAAAAACTCAAATATGACCATGTTACTGTCTCACTAAAATTCCTCTGCTGTTCCATATTGCTCTTAAGCTAAGACTACACAGCTCATCCTGGCTGGCGAGGCCCTGCCTGCTCTGACCACTGCCTGATGTTGTGCTGCCCTCACTCTCCTATTCCCGCGACTCAGGACCTTTCTGTTTGCCAGGAGTAGAGCCTCCCTCGTGTTTCCAGGCTCCTTCTTGGTGCTCCTACAAGCTGTTCTCACGCCCTACTTCTCACACCCAACTTTGGCCAGCACACCCTGAGTCATCCTTCACCCTTATTTTGGACTTCAGGCCTTCAGGGCATTTTTGCTGATGCCCCCTACCCTGATCAAGGCTATGTGAAACACGTCACTCCCATCGGGCCCTGTGGTTCTTTATTTACAATCCTTCAGACCCCGTGTTGGCCCTCTTACGCCCTCCCTCACTTGTTTTATTTATTGTCAGATCAGAGCATCAAGCAGAGTAACTGGCACTCTTATTGGGTGTAGTGAGTACAGGGCTGAATGCCTTCTTTGCATTTAGTTCTATTTGTGTCATTTATATTATATAGCATGTGCACAATTTTAAAAAGCATACACAATGTAAGTGGGTTGAGATTGGTAAAGGTGGGGCAATGACAGAAGTTTGGAAGAGACAGGGTGTGCTCCTTCTTTGTGGACTCAAAAGAGTTCTTACCCAAACTAGTAGCAGTTTATCTACTATCACAACTTCAGGGGCCACACTGGTTTTCTGTCCCACACCTCAAATTTTTCCCTTCACTCCATTACAGACAATGTGGGGAGGTTAATCAGGATCTTCTTTTAAAATATAAATACTTCTATCTGCTATTTATACCTTAATATCATCTAAATTAACCTGATCTATTTTCTCCTAATTCCATGAACTAACATGCGTCATAGATAGTGCTAAGCTTGGGGTATACGAGGATGAATAAAACACAGCCCCATCCTCAAAGAGCTCAAACCTGGGAATTAGAAGAGGAAAGAATCTGGGAAAAGAAGAGAACAAACTTGATGTGTGTGTGCATATGTGTGCGTTTCTGTTTGTCTATTCCCTTTGGACATTTTCTTGGTAACAGCTGATGATATCGCACCTGGTTTGTTTGTACATTCCTTTCTGCTTTTCCTATTGAGTTTTTCACTTTTGCCTCTTGCCAGTCCATACTGATGCTTGCTGTATTATACAGAGACAAAGCAGGGCAGTCTTTACATTCGGAAAGTGCTTTGCCAGCTCTTTCGTTGGTTCCTACTTGCACCCACTATGCTACATAGGAGGAGTCCTTTAATGAGTAAGAGGGCCAGTGAATTAGGCAACAAGCTTCAAGGCGCAACACAAGTCTATAATTAGCCACTACTCTTTAACTGATGCACAGCCCGTGGCTTGCTTACTCATGCTTTCCAAAACTGCCACCATTTGCAATCAAAAAGTCAATAGTCAATGATGGCTCTCTGTGAACACATGTGCCATGAATGACAAGCAGACTTATACGGGGTTACCTTTACTTTGTCTCTTTAACCTAGGATGGGAAATACAAAACAATTCTCATATTAAACGTTCCCACTAATCTATGGGGAGAGAAAAACCAAATAAAATGGGCCTAAATTTCCTACGTTTTGTCTTAAAACTCTGATAAGCCCCAAAACACTGGTAATATTATCGCCTTAAGAAAGGAACTTTGCCTCAAATAAAAGTGGAGCCTTGGCATGAACCCTCCTTAACCTACTGCATACACACTGTGGAAACACCCCCTCTCATCAGGCCTTTGTCTCCACTCCTCATTATCCAGAGAGTAGGTACGTTTCCTCTTCAATTTAAAAATTGTCAGAAAAAAATACCCTAATTTCCTCCAAAAGAAATAAACACAGGCAAAGGTCAGAGGGACACATTCCATGGAAGCTGTCCATAGGAGAGCAAAGTGCGAGGCGGAGGGCCAGAACCAGAGAGCGCCCGTGCCCCATCAGCACCGAGGGTCCGGGGCCACGTCCCCAACCTCCACATCCCCAAAGCAAAGCCAAGCTCTGGCCACTGAGACCCCTTCCCACAGCTCTGAGGAAGCCTTCTGACCTGGCGTGTGCATTTTAATGCTGGATTTGAGTTTTTGCAAGTAAAAGCACAGTCACCTCTGTGGGAATTCTTTACATAATCAAAGGCAAAAATTATCTCCCACGTACTTTGTTTCTGGGTACCAGCCTCCTCCAGAAAGGAAGTAGCTGCCTGTACCCCTTCTATGCCATTTTCCAGTTTCTTCCACTGCTGTCCATTGTCTCACTGCCATTCCCCTTGCTCAGCCCCTCATCCTCTCTTAACTTGCCCTGTGAGGAGATTTACATCATCTCACTGTACCCTTTATAATCCACTCTTCCTAGGGTCGTGGTATTCGTTATTCTAAAATTCACATAGGAACCCGTGGCTTTCTTGGTTTTAAACACATACACAAACATTAAGCATGATTATGTAGCCTAAACTCCTATCTCATTCCTTTTGTTAATTAAGTCATTATTCCAACTATTTGGTCAATGAGCAAGTTGCTAGGAACTTTAAGTCATGGATGGGATAAATTTCAGGGTGGAGAAGGAAAGTCAGGAATGAGGGGAGATTGAGGATAGGACAAAAGTATCTCTTATCTTGTATACATGATATGATAATAAAAGATGATAAAAGTGTAAAAAAAATTTAGAAGAGCAACAAGTGCCTCTTATACAAAATAAATGCCCATATCAAGATGAATATCAAAAGTAAACACTTTAAAAAGGCTTTGTATTTTACCTTGGCCAAGGCTACTGACTCGAATGGGAAATTGGATCATAAAAGAGAGACAGAAATCACGTTTTATTTGTTATCATATTCCTGTACCCCACGTAGTACACAGTGCCTTGGACATAGCAAGCTTGGAAAAAAGACTTTAGAAAACAATTTGCCAGTGTGAACTTTATACAATGAAACTGTGTTTAAAAATATGAATAGTATAATTTCCACTAGTTTTCAAAAAAGGATGACCACCAAAATTTTGGTTAAACTCAAATTCTCTTCATTAATGTGTAGGGAGGATATTCTTCAAAGAGCATTGAACCCAAGGCCATGTAATCTAGAGTTTTCTTTTTAGTGTGATTCCATTTTATCCATGTCAGCAAGATTAAGTGTTAGACACTGAGAGGAAGATAATTCTGGGGGAACTGAACAGTTGCTTGTATTCCTGTTTATACTGCAGAGGATGAGATATGGGCTCCTGCATTAAATTTCTGGACAGCTTAGTGTCTAGAAAGAGTTCTCTACTTACATGAGATGTACCTTAATGGACTTATGCATAGTAAAAATATTAGTATTCCATAGGATGGTCCGTGTGTTTGGAACATAAATTGAGCTGCTTTTAAGGGCAACATCCCTTCAGGTAAGAAATTCTGCCAAGCTTATTTTGTTACTCTCCACAAGTGATAACACGAAATTTCTTCATGTGGACTCAACTACTCCCTCACATTTTAATTCTTCCATTGCTATTAATATTAAGTTACTAAGGCCCTTTACTAGGGGTTATAACTATTCCTATTTACATTTATGTTTCTAGAAAATCTCAACTATGCCATTTCTCCAACAATGATCAGGCACTAAATATGCTGACGTAGGAAGATAATGCCACCAGCCCACAGAAATATTCTTGAAGATTTTTTACGGGAGTGCTGGTGGTTTATTTATTTGTCTCCTTGTATATTAACCTCTCCAGTACTAGAATGTAAGCTCCATGACAGCAAGCAAGTGCTGGGGGAGGCTTGCTCACTGTTGAATCCCCAGTGGTTAGCCCAGTGCCTGGCTCATATGTTGAATAAACAAAGAACCTCAGCTTTGCTATGGTACTCTAAAACAGCACTGACCAAGAGAAATATAATGTGGGCCACATATGTAATCTAAAATTTTCCAGTAAAATTTTTACTTTAAGAATGTAAAAAAGAGGCTGGGTGCGGTGGCTCACGCCTGTAATCCTAGCACTCTGGGAGGCCGAGGCGGGCGGATTGCTCAAGGTCAGGAGTTCGAAACCAGCCTGAGCAAGAGCGAGACCCTGTCTCTACTACAAATAGAAAGAAATTAATTGGCCAACTAA